>PVHX01003565.1:0-141457 GCA_004024805.1 Geosciurus inauris
CCAAGAAAATAAACCATAAAACGAATACAGGATGTTAACAAGGTAGCAGAATTCAGTATTACTGTAACAGTTTTACACGGCACCTAGTGGCTTAAATTAGGGTTATGGTCTCGTTTAAAAGAAGTCATCAGGGGCTAGGGCTATAGCTCATTGATAGAGCACTTGCCTAGCATGTGCAAGGCCCTAGGTTGGATCCACAGCACCACATAAAAAAGGAAAAAAAGAGGAACTCGGAATCCTCCTTTCCTTTTACTTTACCTCTTTAGTATGTTGCTTTTATCTGCAACATCATAAAGTACTGTCGGAACTCCAGCCACCACAGCATAGTTCCAAGTAGAAATGTTAAGAGCAAGGACCGAAAACTGAACACTCTTCAGCTACATTTTGTAGCTCAGTTCTCCTAAAGTTTTCTGGAAGCCATACTAAAATGATGTTCTGCCACCCATAACTGCAGAAGAGGTTGGGAAATCGTGTTTTAGCTGGGCATCCAAGGAAAGGAATGTTTTAGATAGGCAACTATCAGTCTACCTACCACTAGATGAAGGTCTGTTTTCCCTAAGCCAGCAAAAGTATATTTTAAAATGCAATGGAAAAATTTCACTCACAATAGCAGCAAAAACTATAGAATCTCTGAGAAGAAACCTAGCCACAAAAGCACAGGAAGCTATGTGAAACATTGCTAATAGACAAACTAAGAACTGAAAGGACAGACACATAGCATGTTTCTAGATGAAAACGTTTGATAAAGATTTGTTCTCTGCAAACTGTTCTCCAAGTGTGATGCAATCTTATTTATATTTTCAACATGATATTTATGAGCCTGATAAAATAGTTCCAAAGTTCATCTGAAATTTTCCACATGCTACAAAACTATGACATTTGATTAAGAATAGGACAGACTAATGCAACAGAAATGTTCAAAAAACAGACCTAGGGGCTGGGATTGTGGCTCAGTGGTAGAGCACTTGTCTAGCATGTGTGAAGCACTGGGTTCGACCCTCAGCACCACATAAAAATAAATAAATAAAATTAAGGTATTAAAAAAAAGACCTATTTTTTTTCCCTCCAAATTTACTAAATAATAAAAAAGGCATTTCAGATCATGCAGAGAAAAAATGGACTGTTTTTTACTTGCATTATCCAATATGGCAATTACCAGCCACAACTTCATGTTCATCACATTAAGTGCAATTCAGTTCCCGGAAGCACTAGCCACATTTCAGAACCACAGGTAACTAGTTGCTACTGCACTGGACCACACAGAGAATGTCATCACTGCAGAGATTCCATTGGCAAGGAGACACCGAGAGGCTTACTCAGGAGAGGAGTTAGATAACTAAATCTAGGCCTTGTTGTTTTAGGGGAGGAGTGTTGGTGATTTTTATCTCTCTAGGTTAGTTTAAATCACTTGCAAACCACTGATTTAGATGGTGATCCTCCATACAGCTGACAAAACTTAACTTTAAGTATTTCTGAATTTCTTCCTCCAGGATACTGTTCTTTGGCTCCTTTACTTGTAATTATTTTGTGGTTACATTGTTCAGCTACTTAATGGCTGTAATAAAAGTGCCAGCTTAGGATATTTTGTTGAAATACCAGATTTTGCTACCAACTAGTGCCCGGTGGAGATGAAGTTTCAGGCTGTTTTTCCCCCAGGCTGTGCATATACATTTGATTATCTCTTATATGAAAGACTTGGAACCAGAAACAGTTCAGATTTTGGAGTTTTTTTGGATTCAAGAAAATTTTCATAGGCTATACCTGGTTAGCATCCCTAATCCAAAAATGTGAAATGCTCCAAAATCCAAACCTTTTATTCCATGTCAGCACTCAGAAAGTGTCAGGTTTTTCAGATTAAAGTTCAACATGTACTTTCTGTGAGCCTAGGAGTAGGGTGAAATAGTATCCTTACTTCAGAGTAAGGATACTATGAAATGTGTGTGTAGAGAGATGATATTGTAGACCCAGCAGTTGCATTTAATCTTTGTCTATTTGTTGGCATTAGTACCAGGGAAAACATATTCACTGCTTTCCAGCATGAGTTGATTATTTCCCCAGGGCTGTCCTCTTTTAAATTTGGGGATTTTGCTGTTCAAGAATTCTTTCTGAGAATATTTTACATTGATTTACTTTCTGGACACATTGTATCCAGCATTGATATGAGTTATATGAATATTATGTGTGCATAAAGTTTGTTTTAGTGCTCTTCTAAGTAATACTGTGAAAGGCTTTTCACATAGAAGCAGATAACACTTGTACATTAGTAGTGTACTTCTTGGAGGACTGTACTTATAATAATCTGTTCATGTAACAACAGATTTTTGCTGTTGGTTTTGATTTGTTGTGGTGGTTTGTTTGCTTTGTTTTTTGTGTGGTACTAGGGATTGAACCCAGAGGCCCTCTACCACTGAGCCACACCCCAGACCCTCACCCTTTTTTTTTTTAAACAGTCTCAAGTTGCTGAGGCTGGCCTCAAACTTGGACTCTTCTGCCTTAGCCTCCAAGTTACTGGGATTACAGGTTAGTTTTCTGTTTTAGAAGCATGGCTTCCCGAGACACCAGAGCCAGGCGTCAGATTCATGTGTACTACATAAAAGATTGTGTGAACTCTGTCTTCCTGCCATACTCAGAAAACATCCAGTAACCACATGTCTTTCTGACTTTAAAAATTGATTTCTTATTGGGGCTGGGGACATATAGCTTAGTGGCAGAAAGTGTGGTTAGCATGCTCAAGGCCCTGGTTTGGTCCCCAGCACATTTAAAAAAAAAAAAAAAAATTCAATTTCTTCCTAAATTAGTAGGCCCCTTGTGATTCCCAACCTATTTTCTAATATACACCCAAAGATAGATAGATAGATAGATAGATAGATAGATAGATAGATAGATAGATAGATAGATAGCACTGTGATGGGGATCATAGGTCCACAGTGATCTGTGGATACATCCTTAGGCTTCAGAAGACTAGTGAAATAGAAAACTTTATGTAAATCATTCAAAACTGTACCTAAGCCAGGCACAGTGAAGCATTCCTGTAATCCCAGCAACTCAAGATGCTGAGGTAAGAGGATGGCAAGCTGAGGCCAGCCTCAGCAACCTTAACAGACCTCGTCTCTCAAAAAAAAAAAAAAGAAGAAGAAAACAAAAACTATGCCTGGAGTACATTGAATTTAACTTAATAAAATCATCCCAAAGTGATAGCACATCTGTAATCTCAGGTTCTCAGGAGGCTGAGAGAGTAGGATCATGAGTTTGAGGCCAGCTTCAGCAACACAGCAAGACCTTTTATCAAAATAAAATCATGTGAGCAGGAAGCTTGTAATTTAAAAAGTACAAAATTAGACTGTCAGAAATAAAAGTGAATTTGAGTCTATCAACTTTGGTAAACCATAAGATCTCTGTAACTTATCTGAAATAATTTATTGGAAATCACCAGATGCTTACATGTGAACAAAACTCAGCTTTTAGTTTCTTTTGTTTTCCTTCCCACAGTGTTAATCAAAACTAACCAGCAAAAGATTACTGTTGTCCTGTTTAAGGAAACTTTACAGGAGTCAGGTGTATATTGGGTCCAGCTATTTTTCAGGACCTCCATTCTGACTATACCTGGTGCCACATACGGTCTGCAAAAACTGTACTTTGTTACTTATAAACAATAATATTTCATTCTTAGAAATGGAGTCACTAGGACACCAGTGGCTTGAAATAAGGCCGAAGGGTGTGTTATCTGTTGCTGTGTCCTCTAAGGTATGGGTTTAAGAAACCATCATTCTCAGAATGCTCTAGCAGAGGTTGTAGTGCTTGTTTCTGGTATCCAGGTGAGGCCAGCAGAATTCTCCCAGGTTCCAAGTGCTTCATGTTTCCATAGTAGTGAGATCTCTTTTGTTCCAGAACTCTTCATGCATCACTGGATCTTTACATATCTGTGTCTTTAGCTTCCCACAAGAGAGTGAAAAAGAATTAGGGACCTGGGGCTGGGGTTATGGCGCAGTGGTAGCGTGCTCGCCTAGCACGCGTAAAGCACTGGGTTCGATCCTCAGCACCACATAAAAATAAAATAAAGATATTCTGTCCACCTACAACTAAAAAAATAAATATTTAAAAAAAAAAAAAAAAGAATTAGGGACCTGTTGTGGGCCCTGTTCAGCTCTAGAGGCTGTGATACTGCTCTCTATCCTTAGGAATTCTGACAAATGACTATTCAGAAACAGTATTCATTAACAAACTATTTATCATTCAAAACTCTAATAAATGCTTCCTAACAATTGATCTGTTTTTCCCTAGGGACATTCCAGCTACATCACACACCTTGACTGGTCACCAGACAACAAGCATATAATGTCTAACTCGGGAGACTATGAGATATTGTACTGTAAGTGTGAATAATCATATATGGGCTCAGATGTGACTGACTGTAAGGGGCACTAATGAACAGACTACCCAGAATGTGAATTGTACAGAGAATGGCTGGCTTCTAACTTTGTCAAGCATATGTTACTACTATGAGCTAAGTAATCAGAATTGCAAACGTGGTTCACTTCTCCAGAAAAGTAATGAATTAATTTAATGGTGTAGAACTGAAGGCACATGTAGTAGTAAGAAATTTCTCAGTGAGATTGATGCTGCTCTTAATGTTTTTTCATTTAACAACTTTTTCTGGAGGCAGAGAGATGTATAATGGATGGGACATTTATGCATTTTAGGGGAAAACAAAAACAAAACACTTCCATGTGAAACAATTTGTAGTTCTATAAAACCCTGTTAAGTAAACACTTTCTTTCCCTTTCTAAATGTGCCTTAATGTTTTTCAGTGTATGGATTATAAATACAAATAAATGTGGCTAGTTTGAACCAAGATGTACTTTCAAATACATTTGTACACAGTGTGGTTATACTTCCTGTTTCTAAATTTAAAGGGGACATTGAAAATGGCTGCAAACTAATCAGGAATCGCTCGGATTGTAAGGACATTGATTGGACAACATATACCTGTGTGCTAGGCTTTCAAGTCTTTGGTAAGAACGTGACACCTGATGTGATCACACAAGTGATCTGTGAGGCTTTTATTTATGCTTACTTGCTTAAATTGATAAATGAAGTATATTCTATGTACATTCTTTAGTGTTATCACTATTAATGTTATTGTCAGAAAAATTAAACATGTGTTAGTATTGAACCAATATAGGATTTGTTCTCTGCAGAACCCAGTACTTTTAGTCCCCAGTAAATACGAGACAGTTAAAAATAAGGAAAGGAATTTACATAGTATTGCAGACTGTCTTTCCTTCTTTTTTCTTCCCCCTTTCCAAATGAAAATTGAAACTTTTAAATTGGTAAAGTCATTTTTTAAAATGGCACATGGCAGCTTTTCTGAGCTCTCACTCACATACTATTCAGTTCTCCTGAGGTGGTTTTCATATATTTACAGAGTTGTGGAATTATCATGACCTAATTTTAGGACATTTTCATCACCCCAAGAAGAAACTCTGTACCCATTAGCATCACACTCCATCTCTCTCTCTCCCTTCCTTATCCTCTCCCCCAACCCTGGCAACCACTAATCTACTTTCTGTATCACTTTTCACATAAGTGGAAGCATACAATATATGGTCCACTGAGACGGCTTCTTTCATTTAGCATAATTTTTTCAAGGGTCATCCATGTTGTAGCACATTTCAGTACTTCATTCTTTTTATGAATGACAGCCTTTTGTATGGATGTATACTACATTTTGTTAATCCTTTCCTTGGTTGTTGGACACTTAGTTTGTTTCCACTTACCAGCCATTATAAATAATGCTTCTATGAACAATCGAGCACATTTTTTTATAGACATGTTTTTGTTTCTCTTCGATGTACACTGATGAGTGGAATTGCTGGCTAAAACACTGTGTGTTTTACCTTTTGAGGAATTCACAAGACTGTTTTCCCAAGTGCCTGCATCACTTACAGTCTCACCAGCAGTGTATGGGAGTTTCAGTTTCTCTGTGTCCTTGCCAAAATGCATTATTCAAACATTATTCTTTTGCATGTGGATGTTAAGCTATCTCTGCACAGTTTTTCCAAATACCAAAGCATTTTTAGTAGACATTATTTAAAGATAAAATTTGGAGATAATTTCTAATCTGATTTTTTGGACATTTCTAGAAATCTGTCCTTTGTTAACAGTTTCCTAAGCCATCTTTACATATCCTTCTAAAAGAAGATACATGGAAAAGTTAAAATTATAAAGCCTAGTTTTTAAGGAATTAAAGAGATGTTATGCTTAATATTTAAAATACTGGATATGAATGTGGCTCCAATACCCAAAATATTATACTTCCCCTCTAATAGTACATCACTACTTTCTGAAAATTGGGCTCTTGCCTCCAACCTGATCACAGATCTGAATATCTCTTTATTCTGTGTACATTAGAAAACAAATCCATTAGATGATTTTTGTAAACATAGATGTTATTAGGCTACAGAAACCTAAAAGGCAAGGAAGAAATTTAAAACAAAATAATCCTGACTTGTCCATAAACGATTCAATTATTCTAGGTGGAACTCAAACATTAGCCAGAAGCTGGTAATAAAACAGTAATTTACTTGTTACAAGATAACAATTAAAAGTGTTTTTACTTGTTTAGCAAGTTTACCAAAGCCATGTCTATTCTCTAGAGCAACATTCAGCCAACAGGAGGCCAACCTTAAATGTTCCATAGTTTTAATGTAACCTAATGGAAGTTTGTGCTGAACACCATTACCAGTGTCTTGTAGTGATTCAGAAAAATTGCATTTGGTATGCCTGATCTCTGGACATAAATAATGCTTCTGTGAAAATTCTGTGGCATAGCATGCTAGACCAGCAGACATCTGCTCAGTGCATCTCCGTAAGACAGAAGGTCTCTGAGGTTATCTTGGAGTCACCTGCCTGAAAGGAACTTAGAGTCCACTTTGAAGACATAGTGCTATGACTCTGTTCTTGACCTTGCTATGCAAAAAACTGCTAACTTTTCCTCTTGCTAGAAGCTTTTAAAAAGGAAGAGCTTATTGTTAAGGTGAGTCAAGCTGAAATTAATATATTAGCCCCACCTGCTGGCTACTGTTAAGAACTACTTTCTTAGTCTAAGTTTTCCATCTTGAGGCTATTTGGATTTAACATGTGCAGCATTACAGCTCAATTTTTTAGTCTAATTTTTCTATACTTTTGTTGTTTACATATCAAAGGTGTCTGGCCAGAAGGATCGGATGGGACAGACATCAATGCACTGGTGCGATCCCACAATAGAAAGGTGATAGCTGTTGCAGATGACTTCTGTAAAGTCCATCTGTTTCAGTATCCCTGCTCCAAAGCAAAGGTAACCTCAACTTAACAGACCAGTATGGTAGGACCTCTTTTGGGGGATAATTCTGTATCACTGACAAGAAAATATCTTCAGGGTTAATTATTCCTTTTCATGATTCAGTGATGCACAGAGGGAGAACAGGGTCATCTGCGAACGTAGACACTGCTTATCTCCTCTTCCTTCCATATGGTGTTTTGTCCCTTTTCATTTATTGTCAAGTTTATTTTGATTTTGGCACTTTTAAATTCATCTTATTTCCTGAATCACTTATGATCCTGCCAACTAGTCACTCCCCCCTACCCATCTCACAGAAGTAGTCATCAGGGCTGGGATTGTAGCTCAGCGGTAGAGCGCTTGCCTTGCATGTGTGAGGCCCTGGGTTCGATCCTCAGCACCACATACTAAGCAATAAAATAAAGACATTGTGTCCATCTACAACTAAAAAACAAAATATTTAAAAAAAAAAAAAAAAAAAGAAGAAGTAGTCATCAATTGTTTTGTTTCTCCTTTTATATAAAGAGGTATTTAAAAGCAATTATTGTTAGCCATATTCCTCATATTTGATGACTTGGTAGCTTTGATTTGAATCCCCTGTTTAACAAGCTGAGTTACTTCCCTTACCCAGTCACCTCCATTGCATATGAACAGGAGTAAGTTTTAATTTTCCTTTCTTAATTTCTTTCATTTAGGCTCCCAGTCACAAGTACAGTGCCCACAGCAGCCATGTCACCAATGTCAGTTTTACTCATAATGACAGTCATCTGATATCAACTGGTGGAAAAGACATGAGCATCATTCAGTGGAAACTTGTGGAAAAGTTACCTTTGCCTCAGAATGAGATTACAGCAGATACTACTATAACGAAGGCTCCCATCTCTTCCATTGAAAATATCATCCAGTCTAATACTCCTACACCGCCTCCCTCCCAGCCCTTACATGAGACTGCTGAAGAAGAAAGTAGAATAAGCAGTTCCCCTACACTCTTGGAGAATAGCCTGGAACAAACGGTGGAGCCAAGCGAAGACCACAGCGAGGAACAGAGCGAGGGGGGCAGCGAGGACCTCGGTGAGCCTATTTACGAAGAGCCAGCCATCGAGGTGAGCGAAGAGCAGAGTGGAGCTACCCTTCCTGAGGAGCAGCAGGATGCTCCCTCCCTGTCCTGAGATCCTGGCCTCAGTGCAGCTCTTTCCTCTTTCAGCTGCATGTGATTTTGTGACAAAGTTCAGATAACAGGATGGAGAATCGCTGTTGATCAAGATTGTGTTTTCCACATAATCTGTTTTCTTCAGTAGTCTTATATTTCAGTCTCTCAAATGCAGTCAGCCTAAAGGTTCAGTTTGGTATGCATTTAAAATTAACCAAACTTAATAGTATAAAGACTGAAACATTAATCATGTCTCTGAAATCACTGTGTATGTGATAGGATGTAAATACTGGAAACAGAAAACAACAGTTGCATTGATTGAAAATAAACCCGCTTGTTATCTGAACGTGTTTTCTTCAGGAACAACTAGAGGCATCACAAACACTGTTACTCATCTGCTGGCTTAGATTGCCACTTTTTTCCCTAATGTAGAAAAGGAAACTGGGGAAAAACAATGTGCTCTTATTGAGATATCCTCCCACCCCAAATGTCGAATGGAAATGTTTTAATTAAGAAAAACTTCAGTATTGCCAAGTGCAATAGTGTTGCCTTCTTGAATAATAATGCCTCCTCTTACACTACCAATAGATGTCCAGATGTGCTTGTTAGTCTACTATATAGGTGCTGCCTTTTCTAAGTTATAACAAGGAACAGTCCTTCATTTCTTGTGTGCAAACCTATTTTATGCTAGAACTGAGAAAGCATTAGTTTGTTGAAGAGCTTTTAATGTATATTAAACCACTGATGCTTAGAAATGGTGGATTCTTCCAAGGAGTCTTTTACTGGCCTAAACATTCTCTAACATTTGCCATTCGAGTGAATGGAAGAAGAAAAACCACATGCCTTTAAAACGAAACTGTAATAATTACCTGGCTAATTTTTAGCTTAGCCTTCATCATTTGTTCCCTCAACAGGAGAAATACAAACACAGTAAGTTTAAGTGATTGAATTGGTGCTTGAAATTTATTGGTTAGTAGTAATTTTTATGTAAATTAATTATACTGAGGGATAAGATATTCAACAAATTGAAAATTCTTTTTTACAGAAGTGTGAATAACAGTCAAAGTGATTTTTTATAAATTGCATACTTAACAGATTTGCTGTATGTGGTGATTTTTTTCTGATGGAGTTGCTATAACCTTTGCAAATCAAATGTGGCTATCTTCTATTTGGGGCAATGCATGTATTATGCATTGAGTTTTTGTTTTTTGGTTTTTTTGTTCTAGTTTTGTCAGCAACTGTTTTTCTTAAGTACGTCTCCTACTTCCAAATAATTACTGACAGATATGCATTTCCTATATGTTTGTTTATACTTTGATTACAAATTTTTTTTGTTTTATTTTTTACCTTGCTATGTTGTTTTGATATTTCCTTGTTTTGTTTTTTGGTCGGATTGTGTTTAGAAACTTTGGATGAGTTCAAAAGTCTTAAGTATGCAAGCGTTTACGTGATTGTGCCATTCCAAAGTGCATCAGAACTGTCATTCCCTTCTAGTATCTTCTCAGGAGTAATACATATCAGGTATTTTGTCATCATTTGGTAATATGAAAACTCCAGTGAACTCCCAAGGACACTGACGTTTATATTCACACGCTGTATGGAAGGGTGTGGGTGTGTGAAGGGGCGAGTAGAGACACTCTGTTAGCCTGTGTCTCTACATAAGAAGATGTGCACCACATCACAAATACTCAATGTAGGTCTCTCTGTGTATAGATATATGTCTGTGTGTATCTCTTTCCTTTTGTTTACAACTGTTTTTTTAAAACCTCAAAGTAGTTCTCTTTAAAACAAGAGCTATAGATTCCAAGCAACCTGACTTTTTTCGGTATGTTCTGTACATAGTTACCAGAGAGCACCTGTAAGCATCACCACCTGTTGGCAATGAGAACTGCATCGTCAGGTCAGCATGTGCTGTTCCCTGCAAGAACAATACTAGGAAATGAACAAGGAACTCTAGGAGAACAAAGTGCATTTCTTTAAGTACCTGGGGGATATACTTCTCCATGATAAGCAGGGAGTTTATTTGGGGACATCAGTCACCTTTGGGGTTGCCATGTACAATGAAATTTATAATCGTGATACTCTTGGGTGGTAGTTTCCAAAGACACTACTAATGCGCAGAAAGCGTTCCAGCTATCTAATGCTGGCAACTACTGTTTAATGGTCAGTTAAATCTGTGATAATGGTTGGAAGTGGGTGGGAATTATGAAATTGTAGATGTTTTTAGAAAAACTTGTGAATGAAAATGAATCCAAGTGTTTCATGTGAAGATGTTGAGCCATTTCTATCATGCATTCCTGTGTCATGGCAGAAAATTTTGAAGATTAAAAAATAAAATAATCAAAATGTTTCCTTTGTCTCTCTAAATGTCTTAACTCTTCATTTATACTGCTGGTTTCCATAAGTAACCAATTATGAGAAGACAGGGCAATCAGAAGGAAACACTTATCAGTTGACTGCTGCTGCTATGGACAAGATCATCCTGGTAGTAACAAACCCCATAACATTACAGGAAATTACTTCTGACTTATGCTCCCATGTAATGGGGGAACAGCTTACCTTTAATTTAATTCACATCTACACTTTCTCTAATATTTAACACTGGATAATCCTGGGGATCCTGGTTACCTGCCTGACCTGGCTGCTTCCCAGTGTTGGCCTTTGTGAAGAACTTGATACTCAGTAGACCATGGCACTCCTTGCTTCCCCCTTCTCTTCCTGTGTACTCAGCCATTAACTGGTTGCTACTGATTTTTGTGAAGAATTAATAGGTTCAGAGTATTCCAAACATTTTCCAGTTCTACAATCCCAGAAATGATGGGGTTTTTACAATCACCTTATTCCTCTGATGATTGTAAATTCAGAGCTGTTTATACAGACTAACCCATGAGAGGCTGTCCTGGGGCAGGAATTACTTTCTCATCAATTCTGAGTGGTCGATATAGGACTTGAACAAACCCAGTAAGCAATGTGATTTTTTTTCTTAATAAGAAACAAGGGGGCCAGGCAGTGGCACAGACCTATAACAACCTGGGAGGCCTCCCAGCAACCTGGGAGGCCAAGGCAGGAGGAGCACAAGTTCAAAGCCAGCCTCTGCAACTTAGCAAGGCCCTGTCTCCAAAAATAAAAAGGGCAGGGGATCTGGCTCAATGGTTAAGGTGCCCCTTGGTTTAGTCCCTGCCGCCAGCCCCCCCAAAAAAGGTCCTGGGGATGTGGCTCAGCGGAGTATTTGGCTAGCACCACAATAAGTAAGTAAAATAAGAATACAAATTTAATAAATGCTGGACAGGATGTGTGGGGAAAGGAACACTTAGAGGAAATTCAGAAAAGGAACTAGTCAGTGGGGAAATAACGGTGACTTAGATTTTGAGCACATCAGGATGTTATGTAAGTGTAACTTCTAGAAGAGCTAGGTTTCCAGCATAAAGCTGGAAATGAAACGAAGGGAGTAAGACATGTTTTGGAGACCAAGAAGACAGACTGAAGAGTGTCCTCAGATCCATGTAGGACATGAATCAAGTAAGTGGCCATGGAAGAGCACCTGCTTCAGGCCAAATATGCCTAAGCCCCTGACTCCCAGCCCATGATGCTGCGAGGAGGTTGCCGTTGCCATTGAGGAAAGGAAGTAGGGGGACTAAGTGAGCAGCCCGTGTTCAAGTAACTAGGTAACCGCTGTGCCAGCACTTCATACGCCATAACTACTTCCACCAGACTAGGAAGAAGACAAATTTAAAATAGGAGAAAGAGAACCCCTAAAGCTCAGGAAATAATGCCAGGAATTAATAAATGGGGTGGCATCAGATTAAAAATCTTCTGCACAGCAAAGGAAACAATTAGGAAGGTGATGAGAACCTACAGAATGGGAGAAAATCATTGCTGGCTACTCTTCTGATTGATAGGATTAATATCTAGAATATGTAAAGAACTCAAAAAACTTAATGCCAAAGAACCCAGTTAATAAATGGGCAAATGAATTAGACACTTCTCAAAAGAAATACAAATGTCCAACAAATACATAAAAACATGTTAAACATCATGAGCAATTAGGAAAATGCAAATCAAAACTATACTGAGATTTCATCTCCTCCCAGTCAGAATGGTAGTTATCAAGAACACAAAGACCAGGCCAGTGGCTCAGACTGAAGCAGAGGATCACAAGTACAAGACCAGCCTCAGCCCAAAGCAACTTCATGAGACCCTATCTCGAAAAATCAAAAGGGCTAGGGATGTGGCTCAGTGGTTAAGTGCCCCTGGGTTCCATCTCTGGTACCAAAAAAAAAACTTAATAAATGCTGGAGAGGAAATGGAGAAAAAAAAAGAACACTTTTCCGCTGTTTGATATTGCAAATTAGTACAACCTCTATGGAAATCAGTATGGAGGCTCCTCAAAAGACTAGGCCTTATGACCCCGCTGTGCTGCTGCTCAGTATTTATCCTGAAGAACTGAAGTCATCATACTACAGTAATATGTGCATGTTTATAGCTGCACAATTCACAATAGCCAAAATATGGAACCAGCCTAGGTGTCCATCAATGATGAATGGGGAAAGAAAATGTGGTTTATAGACACAAAGGAGTTTTATTCAGCCATGAAGAAAAATGAAGTTATGTCATTTGCAGGAGAATGGATGGAACTAGGGACAATTACATTGAGCAAAATAAGCCAAACTCAGAAAGTCAAGGGTCATATGTCTTCTCTCACATGTGGAAGCTGGAGAAGGAAAAGGAAATGTCAGGAAGAGGGTGTAGGGATCTCATGAAAATCAAAGAGAAAAGAGCAGGGGATGGGAGGAAGGGGTGGAGAGTGCTGGGGAGTGATATCGACCAAAATAGATCGTTATATTGCATGCAGGCACAAAAAAACACATCCCATCACTGTGTACAACTATAATGCACCAATGAAAAATAGGAGAAAAAAACAAGTGGAAGAATTTTTAAAAAACAGAAATAGGAGACAGAAGGAAAGGATGAGGGTAGAGATTTTGGAAAGGAAGTAAGAGAAACTAAGGAGAGGACCAGTGTCAGTCTCAGCCTGCCCAGGAGTGCGTGAGCCCACAGTGATGCTGCACATATGTGTCATTCACTGCTGGAGAAGCCCTCTTCTTCAGGATTCCCACAACTGAGGTCCTCAGGGACCATAGAAAAGTCTAGGTGTTTTCAAAAAAAAAAAAAAAGACAGAGCCTTGGGTATTAATATGACTCAGTTTGTGCTGACAGGTTCACCTTTTCCAAAAAGGACTTGAATTTCTACTCTTCCTTCAGTAACACAACCTGTAACCTTCAAAGTTTTGATATGCAGAACAAACTTAGTAGCCAAGCAACAGGGAGAAGAGCAGATAATCCTTAATGGACTAAATTTTCATGTCTTCTCTGAAACATCCACCTGTTTGATTTGTGTATCCACTGTCCCTTTGTGGGTTATGTCCTTGGCTTACTGAACTGAACACCTTTTTTTTTTTTTTTTTTTTTAAATTTAGCGATCCAGCCAGGCGTGGTACACCTGTAATCCCAACAACCCAGGAGGCAGAGGCTGGAGGGTCACAAGTTTCAGGCCAGCCTCGTCAACTTAGGCCCTGTCACAAAATCAAAAGGGCTGGGGAAGTAGCTCACTGGTAGAACATCCCTTGTTTTAATCCCCATATAAAGTAATAATAACAACAATCCAGAAATCCAACAGAAAAACTTGATACTATGCATGTTTCTCAAATGACAAAAACATGAATGGGCTGAAATGAAAACTAGGTGCTCAATGTTTAAAATATGAATGGCCATATGACTAGACATCATCCAGTGGCAGTAGCTAACACCTAATAATGTGCTTAACATGTATTAACTCAGTCAATCCTTAAAACAATCCTAAATTCCATTATTGTCATTTTACAGATAAGGAAACTTGAGGAACGGAAAAGCCAAGTACTTCCCAGATACTAGCAAGTGTCTGAGCCCTGATTTGAAACCAGGAGCCCCTGCCTCCAGAGACCACGGCTAGCCACACGGCTAGCCACCGTGTCTCCTCCAGCTTTAGGGTATGCACACTGTAGAATGAGTGATATTTTCCTGAGGAAGAATCCAAGGAGTGGGTTAAACTTCTGGCAGAAAGGCTATGTGACCAGCAGAAGGTCAAAGTGAGAAGTGATCAGGCTTTAAAAAAGGCAAGCTGGACTCTGAACAGGGTCCCAACATGGATAGGGTACCTCTGGTTGTAGGGAAGCGAGTGGAGATACTCCCAAGCTTTCACTATACTGCAGTGCCTGTCACCAACTTCCTGCTCTCCGACCACCTCAGATTATAGGCCCAGAAGTCATTAGTCCTGAGCATGCATTTTACCCTATTTAAGTAAAGACACTGCACCCTCATTTCCCAGGCTTTGGGCAATCTCCACTTCCCTGAATTTACCGAGTGCTATTCACACTTCCCGTGCCACACTTCCCCACAACCAGTCTGGGTCTGTGCCAGCCCTGTGCTTGGCCACAGGGCTTTGATCTTCTATCTCCCTCCCCTTTTAGCAATGTTATCATGTAACCCTGAAAATTGATTTTCCTAGGGAGCCATCCATTGAGAGAGATGAAAATGGATAACTGCTGGTGCCAGTGACTAAATATCTCTGCAGGATTAAGCAAAACAGGCTGATCAGAACTCCTGACGGTGTGTACTTTCACAAGACTGCGCTAAAGGCATGCAAGACAAACTGGGTGCTGTAAGAAATAGCCTTGAGGAGGAAAAACAACTTTTAAAATGCAAAGTCCTGAGACCTTTTGACTGAACTCACAGCCACCAAGCTAGCACACATCCTGGGGAAGGTCACAGGATTCTTTGGCACCCACCTTCGGCAGAGATTCACTCTCACCACCATTCACTGGGTTGGGTGACTTGTTAACCTGGTTAGAAGCTGGCATGCTTGCCCCTTTATCAACAGTAGAGTTCTGTTTAACATAACTATAAATTGTTATGTCCTAATAAGGCAGCTGCTCTTCTCTAAATTTAAATCTTTCAACAAGAAAAATGTAGTTTGCTGCCAGCACCTTTAAGGTGGCAGCCAGTTTGATTCCTAGGGAGTATGCTTAGGACCGAAGATCCAATAACATCCATGCATTCCTCTGATGCATATTAGGAACCTACCTGTGGTGGGGGGGACACAGCTCAGTGGTAGAGCACATGCTCAGCACCTAAAAACCCTGGGTTCCATTTTTAGCACCCAAAGAACACAAACAAAAAATCTGCCTAGTGCAAGAAACTGTGCTGGGCTCAGCAGGGGATCCAAAGATGAAAAAGATGTAGCTCCTGTTCTCATGGAGCATGTAATCTAGAAAAATTATCAAAAATCAAGCCCTTGTGCCTTTTAGAATTGGTATATTAGAAAGTTAGAATTTTCTATCTATGTTATAATGTATGATTTGAAATGAACAAAGAAAGTTATTCCTACTAATGAATCCTGGATTAGTCATCTATTGAAACCACCTATCCATTGCTTAACTTCTAGAATTAACTTCCACAAGATCAAATTTTGATATTTAAAAAATAATGATGTCAGCCGGGCACCGTGGCTCAAGCCTGTAATCCAAGCACTTAGGGAGGCTGAGACCGGAGAATCGCGAGTTCAAAGCCAGCCTCAGCAATGGCGAGGTGCTAAGCAACTCAGTGAGACCGTCTCTACATAAAACACAAAATAGGGCTGGGGATGTGGCTCAGTGGTCGAGTGCCCCTGAGTTCAATCCCTGGTACCAAAAAAAAAAAAAAATGATGTCGCTGGACATGGTGGCACACGCCTGTAATCCCACTTCTCAGGAGGCCAAGACAAGAGAATCACAAGAGGGGAGTGAGGGGAGAGCTGGGGTTGTGGGGATGGGAAGGACGGTAGAAAGAGACAGACATTATTACCCTATATACATGTATGATTACACTACTGGAGTAACTCTGAACCACGTACGGCCAGAGGAATGAGACGTTGTACTCCATTTGTGTACCAGGGGTCAAAATGCATTCTATTGTAAAATAAATAAATTAATAAAAAAGTAAAGAGAATCACAAGTTAGAGCCCAGCTGCAGCAATCTAGACCCTATCTCAAAACAAACAAAAATAACGATGTAGAACCCATAGAGAGGAATACCACTTAGCAATAAGAAGGAACGAACAACTGATACATGCAAATTTGGATGACTCTCAAGTGCATTACATGTGACCTAAAAAAACCAATCTCAAAAGTGTACAAACTGCAAATTCCCTTTAGAAACAGAAGACTAGTGATTGCCAGGGAGCAGGGATGGTGAAGAGGATGTGGTTCCACGAGCTCCTGTGTGGTTTTTAAGTCTACAACCTGCACAGGATGGAGGCTGCATGAATATGTACATGGGGTTAAATGTCACGGAACTGCACACACAAACACAGTACATACAGACCTGGTAGAAACTGGATCAGGACTACAGTCTAGATTACTGTATTTGTACCAATGTCAATTTCCTGATGTTCATATCATTCAAACCACTGTGGAAAGCTGTGGGAAGAGTTCACAGGACTCTTACTATTTTTGAAGTTTCCTGAGTCTATCATTGTTTCAAAATAAAAAACTTTAAAAACAGTGATATAGAAACCTTCCCTTTGTGCTTGTGAAAGGAACATGGAGAGAGAAAGGGACTTACTAAATGAAGCCTTTTTATGCTATTTCTGCCCTTGTGTACTTGAGGTGTTCTACCTACAGGTCAAGTAAACACGTGAAACTGGGTGCTGTCACAGATGTCTGGGAGGATTCCTAATTCTGACATGGGCATAAAGGACCAGGTAAGGGAGGTGTTGGTCTGAGGTCTGAAAGCGCAGCACCTGGAGCAATAGGGACAAGAGACTACCTGAGCACACTGACAGTTCTTCTGATCCACCCCGTCAGTGACAGGTGGTTGGTACAAGTTGAGAATCCCTTATCTAAAATGTTTGGGACCAGCAGTACTTCAGATTTGGGTTTTTGTTTTGTTTTTCATTTTGCTTTGGTGTTTGTTTTGTTTTGTTTTTTGATTTTGAAATATTTGAGTGTGGCAGGGGGAGAGCGAGTGGGGGATGTGTGAATATCTTGGGCATGGGGTCCAGGTTTAAGCATGAAATTGATACATTTAAATATACCTTAGGCACACGACCTTATTTTTAGTGTGCCTACATTTTGACTGTGACCCATCACAAGGTCAGGTGTGTACTTGTCCACTTGTGGCATCATCCTGGCACTTAAAGAAATTCAGATTCTAGCGCACTTTGGGTTTTCAAGATTAGGGATGCTCAGCCTGCACTTAACACACACTCAACTCACCTGTGCCACGGATGGACGGAGCCAGCCTTGGCATTTCTTCTCAGTTGCCACGGCATTTTGGACTTGCTCATCTTGCACCTGGCTGATCTGAGGGTCACTACTGCTCTACCTTTTTTGGAAATCTTCTCCCATAGTCACCCAGTCCCTGCCTTCCCTCAGGTGCTTGGACTGAGTCACCTTCCCTTATACAGAATAAAATGAAAAGGAAAATTAGAACCTCACTCTCTTTATCAAGGACCAGAGACCATTGCAGTGTTGAGATTAGGTCATCAGACTTCTCTCCCGAGAGCCGTAGCCCCTGCTGTATGGCAGAATCCATTTTCATGTGGCCTGCTGTTTGCTGCCCCTGCACAGCTCCATCACCAGAATCATTAGCAAGAATATTTGCCAGGCTTTGACATTTCCATTTAGAGGATGAATTAATTCTGAGCTGAGCCAAGAATTCCCTTGTTAGGACTTGAGTCCTCACAGGACCCTGGAGCCTTGGTGTGATCCAACTCCATCCCCACCTAATAGAGCAGCCTGTTCTGGGAGCAAGGGAACAAACTGACAGCAAAGACTTACTACAGTCATGTCACGCCTGTGGTCCCATAGGTTATATCACCTAGTGACATCTTAACTGCCTCAGTTTAAGTATGTCCTGCGACTTACATAACTACCAACTCACCTAACAGTATGTTTTTCAGAATGAATCCCCATCACTAAGCGATTCAAGACTGTGCTGGCTGTAATGAAAAATGCCACAATCAACAGTTTAAAGTGAGGGTAATGACTTGGTTGCCAGGAAGGTGTTTCCCAGGGTGGGTGGAGGGGTTGGGTACTATCCATGCTGCCCAAGGCGCCACTTCCCCAATCCCAAACTGGGAAAAAAAACAGCGCCTTGCTCACCTAGAGTGCCCAATCCAAAGAATCCAATGGACAGAGCCACCCTGGCAAGCTCACAGGCTCTGCCCTCACCTGCTCTGTGAAGGCCCAGCCTTCTAGAGCATGAGAGAAAGAGACTAGCTGTCCACGCGTTGTGTGCGGGGATGACTATCCCCGCAAATTGCCGGGTGGGGCTCCCTCACAATAAAGTGCATGCACTGGGAGCCATGAGCACCATGACAAACTGTAGGGAAACAAGGAAAGCCTGCAGGTGGCTCCATTGATAACGCTGCCATTCACAGCCACCAAAGCTGAAGCGGTTTCTACGGGAAATTCTCACACTAAAATAGAAGGCAGGCCTTTTTAATTAAATCATAGTCGTCAATTACATTTTTTATTAAACATTATCAAATTTAAACATGGGTTTGTCTGAAAGGACACTCAGGAAACCAAAGACGTGGCCATTTGCAGCACTGAGAGCTACAGAAAGCATGAGATTTCTCAGGTATGTCCTTGCCCTAAGGATCTTAGCAATGTCTCTTCACTCCTCCATGTTCTCAATGTTAGGGCCTGTCCTATGTCACTCATTCAACAGCACCAGGGACACACACTAGCGGTAAACGAGAGGACTGACTGGCATGGTGGCCTCCAAGGCCCAGGCCATATCCATGGCACTCTACCGAGCCAGCGCAACTGCTTTCACCTCAGCTCCTAAGTGACACTGGTCATCCTGCTCTTCCTTCAACACTCTACCCTTTCCTGGCTCCACTTGCTCCACGTTTCCTTCTTTTCCCTGGCCTCTTTCCCTCCTAACCTCCTTTTCTTCTTCCCTTCTTTCTTAAAAATGTTTTCCCACAGCATAACTTACAATAAGGTTCACAAATCTGGCATGTTTGTATACATACGATGTGTATGTCCACGTAACTGCCCCCCAGAGGACAGAGAACATTCCCTGCACTCAGAAGTGGGCCTTGCCACCATCCAATCCTGTCAGTACTCCCTCAGGATGACCTCTATTTCTGACCTCTCTCACCGTAGATTACATCTGCCTGGCTTTGACTTCATGTGAATGAAGTCAGCTTGCTCTTCGTGCCTGGCAGCCTTCTGTTCTGACACTCCCACAAGACAGAGTCTTCTCCTCACTACCCACCCCTGAAGTCTGAGGTATCTGTATCTCATTCTATTCCCTGACCAATGTCACACCTACCTAACTTTCAAATGTGTACCTCCAGCCCAGTCCTTGGGCCTCAACTCCACAGCCACTGACTACTAGATTGCCTGCCTGGGGGCCTCACAACAATGGAGTTTTCCTAACAAAACATTCCTTGACTTGTTGATTCTGTCTCCATACCTCCAATCCCCCAGAAGCCAGGCTGTTATCCAGGCTGTCATCCTGGAGCCTCCCCTCCTCCCCGCTTGCTCTGCTGTCCAATCGCCAGCTTATGTTCCTCAGGCCTTCATAACATCCTGGACTCATTCCTCCACACTCACTGCCATTGCTCCCAGGCCTTTGTTATCTCCCGTCATAAATCCTAACTCTCAGGTGCCTTGAGGAGCCTCTTCCCTCCAATCTGTCCTCCACACTGGCAGAACAGGTTCAAAGAAACCAAGAACACAATGGATTCAGTGGCTGCCTGCAACACATACACTTGCTGCTTACCAACAAGAGCCTAAGTTCTCTTTGGGGAGGGCCCCAGGAAGGGTCTTCATGAGCAGGCCCAAGCATCCCTCCCTGTCACGGATCCTACATTTCCTCTCTCCTTCCCACCTCACAGGCGCACCCAAGATGCACTCATATGTCAGCCATGTCCTCTTGCCACAGGCCAAATGGCCTTCCCCACCAACTCAGGCCACATGCAGTCTAAACAGTATCCCCTTGGGCACATCCCAGCCACCCCTCCTCTTGCCTTCCTGGGTCCTGGTCCTGCTTCTGGACAGTTCTGGTACACTCTGGTTGTGCTCATCATTCCATGCACCATGAAGGCCAGGAGAAGAGTCACCCTTCTCTGTTCTCCCCTGCCTCACACAGGATCTGGTGTACAGTGAATGAGAACAACTGGCTTGTGCTCTGAAGGTTACTGATGAGGAAGATGGGACAAGACCCCAGTCTGAACCCTGGACCTGCTCATGGAAAAGCTCTGCAGGAAAGAACAAACAGGGTACCTGATGATGAACCCATAAGAGAAGGAAAAAAAAAAATCCTGTGGGGAACCAGTGACAGCCCAGAGAGCTGAGGAATCAGGAACAACAAGAGCCCAGCAAGACTTCAAGACACAGCTTGTAAGGGGCCAGGTCAGCTGGTGGCACTAGGAAACCATAGGCCAAGCTGCCCAAGTGTGAGGCTAGAGGCATGACTGTCTTCTCAAATGGAGTTAGGCTGTCCCTTCCAAATGGCTGTCACCATCCACCCAGATTCCAGACCACACTGAAGATCCTCTAGGTCCAGAGTGCTACAAAGCCAGCAAATGTCCCCACCACACATTTGCCTTCCCAAAATACATTTGTAATAGTGTGGTCATACAGTATTTCTGACCTTGTCAAGAAAGCAGATCTCACCTCTGGCCTCCTGGGTTCTGGGGCCTGAAATTCCATCTTGAGGAATTCACATCCATAACTGATCAGAAAAAGAAAAACAAAAAACAACGTTCGATGACCAGGAACAAGTCAGTCCTCCAGCAGGGACACAGTAATTCCTTACTTACTATGTCATAGTCCTTCTCTTCCCACTTTCGCTGGGGCCACTGGACAGGAACCTGGGCTTGCTGGCTCTTGGGGCACTGATATTGCAGACAGATCCAGATGAGGACTCACATCCATCACTTGGCAGGAGCAAGGCCACTCACACAACAGGGTACAAAGGACGGAATGAACTACATCACGCACCCCTCCTGACCTGCCCAAGGCTCGCCAGAACCCACGCCTCCTCACCTCGAGACCCAAAGCCTCCTCAAGGCAGTCCAAACTCACCTGGGTTACCCTACCTATTCTTGAAGTTTCTCATCCCTGCCACAGAACACACTGTTCCAAACAACATACCTCGATCCACCCGCCAACTATGAGGACTTACTGCCCCTCCTGTGGCATGCGTGGCTACTTCTCTGGCTCTATTCTCTCCCAATGTTCAATGAATGGTCCCAACTGAGGGAGCAGTGGTAGGTGGGCACACATAAAGTTAGAGAAATGATTTTCCAAATGACCACTTCAAGAGGATGTCATTTCAGAGAAAAGGGAACAGCCAAGTATAAACAAAGGCATCTCTGTATGATTGTGCTTTAATTAGAATGACAACTAATTGAAAGCAATTTAATGTTGGTTCATGAAAGGTTAATGGAATTCATGTTTTAGAGATGTTGAATGCAACACAGACTTGGCCAGAAACTCCAATCTAACCTTTATTCTCTTTAATTATTTGGTCAGAATAATTTCCTGAGAGCAGGTTTAGTCTCGAGATGGTTCTAATTAAACATCAATGAACTTTGAAATCAACATCAACTCATTCAGCGGCAAGTCAATTTTCAAATTAATGTGCTGTATACCATGGAGGCTTGGTAGCCCAAGCAGTGGGGAGAGGGGAAGAAGATGGGCTTGGAGCCTGTGAGGTATTAATGGATTCTGGAACATCATGCCTCCAGTGGCAAGGCACTGCCATGACCTGCGGGGAATGGGACTTTGCTGAGCAACCAGGCTGCATCCCTCTTAGCTCAGGGCTCCACACTCACAATGACTTAAGACAGCAGAGCCAGACCTTGGAGCAGACCCTGGACCCTGCCCTTCACTCCATCCTTGCCTAACTACCCTTTCCCCACTTGCCCCCCTCCCCTTCTAGGACTGGTGAAATGTGTGAAGAGCCTGGTGAGATGCTCTCAGGAACACCCCAATTTCTGCACCTACTTCCTGGCACTTCACCCTGGCACCGCATACACTCCTACATAGCCTCAACCGCCACTTTTCTGCCTTGGAAAACCCGGGCCCCTAACTTGATATGTTTTTCCTTGGAGCTGTGCCAAGGCCTTACTGCACTGAGTACCTGTCATCTTCCTAAAATTTTTCCCCACTCACTGGGAGGCAAGGCCATCTTTTTTTTTTTTTTTTACAGCCGGAGGCTGCTTCAGCTGGCTTCTATCATAAAGTGATATTTAGAGTCAGCAAAGATTCCAATCTGGCTAGGACACATTGGACAGCATGAAGGACCTGTGCTTTGGCCCTGAAGTACAGCCATGTGACCACAACAAATGTCAGTGACCATGGACAAAGTCAGGGCAGGGGAATTCAAGATGTCCCAGGCAGACTGTGTCAGAACACAAGGGGAAAAAATGTTATCTAAAGAATGCTATTTCTAGCCATTCTGCTCAGCCCGTTCTCCATTAGTATTTTGCAAGCAGTTCCCTTGGAAATCAGCTCTCACAGACTCCAGACCTGAGCAAGCAGCATCTGGTCCCAATCCCAACAGCCTGCAGCAGCACCATACTCCAGCAACTTGGGAGCCACACAAAGGCCAGGTTCAAGTTTAGGTTCAAGCTTATGTAACTACAAATGATCTGTCCATTCCCCTCCTAAATAATGAGGAGGCTAGTGTGACGTGAGCTTTGTTCCACCCAGGGACAGCCTGCTCTAAAGCAAGCAAATCCTACCAGTCTCAGGCACTCAACACAGGAAGGCTGAGTGAGGGCTGGCTACAGAGCTCCTCCATACAACCCTGCAACTTAGAGGTGCCATCTAAAGGACTCTGAAAAAACTTTTTAAAGGAGTTTCCTGGAATACAATCTCCAGGTTAACTTATCAAAGGCAAGGCTGTTATTAATTTTCAAGGCCCAAGCATCTGAAAGGTCTGGGAGGAGAAACAAGAATGACAATCAATGAACCATGACAGAGGACTAAGGGCAGGACTCCACTTCTCTTTTTTCTTTTCTGGTACTGGGGATTAAATTCAGGGGCACTCGACCACTGAGCCACATCCCAGCCCTATTTTGTGTTTTATGTAGAGACAGGGTCTCACTGAGATGCTTAGCGCCTCACCGTTGCTGAGGCTGGCTTTGAACTCGCGGTTCTCCCGTCTCAGCCTCCCTAAGTGCTGGGATTACAGGCTTGTGACACCGCGCCCGGCTAGAACTCCACTTCTCAACCAACCCCTGATCAGTGATCCCACCTAGAATGAATCAGTCAAAATAGCAAATAAATTTATCATTTACCAGGATCAGACAACGTCAGAAATTCGCACAATTATTAATGCCAAAGGTATCTCTAGCTATTGCCGATCAATAGGCTAGAAAGTGAGAGGTCTGGAAAAACTTCCCACCATACGAAAAATCAGAAAGATGCCTTGAGAGTTACAAACCTCAACATCAGACACACCGGGAAAGCCTACCCAAGCCACACACACACAAAAGTAAAAAAATAAAAAGTTGGCCAGTGTCCTAAAAGCCACTTCAAAGCCATGCATTGAAAGCTTCATACCAAAGTCACAAAGGATGAGGCAAAGAGAGGGAAGACTAATTAGAATCTGAAAGAAGTCAGGCTGACAGATAACAGGGGGAAGTGGGCACTTCTTAAACAAGTGTAAAGTAGCCATTTTCTATCTATTTTTTAAAAATATTTTCAGGGGGGCTGGGGTTACGGCGCAGTGGTAGCGTGCCCACCTGGCACGCGTAAGGCACTGGGTTTGATCCTCAGCACCACATAAAAATAAAATATTCTGTCCACCTACAACTAAAAAAATAAATATTAAAAAAAAATACTTTCAGGTGTAGATGGACACAATACCTTTATTTTATTTATTTATATATGGTTCCAAGGATCACACCCATTGACTCACAAATGCTAGGCAAGCACTCTACCACTAAGCTACAACCCCAGCTCTATCTATTTTTTGTATTTCTTATTTTTTTCTCCCGGGGATTGAATCCACAGGGGCTTAACCACTCAGCCACATCCCCAGCCCTTTCTTAATATTTAGAGACAGGGTCTCACCAAGTTGCTTAGGACTTCACTAAGTTGTTGAGGCTGGCTTTGAACTTGCAATCCTATTCCCTCAGCCTCCCAGGCCTCTAGAATTACAGGTGTGTGCCACTGTGCCTGGTTCTAGAAATTATACTTATTACAATTGTTTAAACAGGAAAATGTTTAGATGGCAAGCTTAAACAGGCAAAGGATTACAGGCATGTTACCACGTCCACCTTCTATCTGCATTTCTTATTCTTGTGTGTACTAAAAAATTTTTTGAAAATGTATATTTATAACTTTTTGCCTTTTTTGGGGGGGAGGGCAGTTCTGAGGATTAAACTGAGGGGTTAAAGCATGTGGAAAGCACTCTACCATTGAAATACATCCTCAGCCTCGTTTTTGTTTTCTTCTTTTTTTGAGACAGAGTCTCGCTAAGTTGCTGAGGCTGGCTTCAAACTTGCAATGCTCCAGTATCACCATCCCAAATAGCTGGGATTACAGATATCACCACTAAGCCTGGCCCCATTTGCCTATTTAAACTTACCATCTAAAAATTTTCCTAAATTTAATTGCAGTAAGAGCTGGGGACAGTGCGCACACTTGTAATCCCAGCACTTTAGGAGGCTGATACAGGAGAATCGCGAGTTCAAAGCCAGCCTCAGCAACGGCAAGGAACTAAAGCAACTCAGTGAGACTCCATCTCTAAATAAAAAAACAAAATAGGGCTGAGGATGTGGCTCAGTGATCGAGTACTACCCCTGAGTTCAATCCCTGGTACCAAAAATAAATAAATAAATAGATAAATAACTAAATAAATAAAGCCGGGCGCGGTGGCGCAAGCCTGTAATCCCAGCACTTTGGGAGGCTGCAACAGGAGAATCGCGAGTTCAAAGCCAGCCTCAGCAATGGCGAGGCGCTAAGCAACTCATTGAGACCCTACCTGCAAATAAATAAAATAAATAAATAAGTAAGTAAGTCTGGGGATGTAGATCAGTGGTAAATTGCCCCTGGGTTCAATCCTCAGTGACCCACCCCCCCAAAAAAGAGAGAAATATAATTTCTGTTATTGGCTAAACTATTAAATCAGTTATAAATATATTTAGTGGGATATAAATACCACTGCAAATGGATACCTACCTTCATCTAGTTAAACATACAAATGTCTGGTGAAGATGCAGCTCAGTGGTAGAGCTCTTGCCTAGCATGTTTGAGGCTCTGGGTTCAATCTTTGGTACCACAAAAAAATAAAATAGAAAAAAAAATATGTCTATTTGTCTTACTCCATTCTCTGATACTATAGCTGAATACCAAGACTAGGTAATTTATAAAGAATAAAGTCTTGCCAGGTGCCGCAGCTCACGCCTTGTAATCCCAGCACTTTGGGAGGCTGAGACAGGAGAATCCCGAGTTCAAAGCCAGCCTCAGCAAAGGCGAGGTGCTAAGCAACTCAGCGAGACCCTGTCTCTAAATAAAACACAAAATAGGGCTGGGATGTGGCTCAATGCTCAAGTACCCCTGAGTTCAATCCCTGGTACCAAAAAAAGAAAATAAAGTCTTATTCTACTCACAGTTCTGAAAGCTGGGAAGTTCAAGATCAGGGATTGCAGATGTCCAAGAAGAGGGGTATCACATGGCCAGACAGCATCCTAGCTCAGGTCTCTCCTCCTTTTCTTAAAGCCACAGTCCCACTGGATTAGGGACCCATCCTTACAGTCTCATTCAACCCCACTTATCTCCCCCAAAGACCTCCTCCAAATACCACAGTGGGGTTGTTTCCCCCTTAACTGCTTCACAATGAGGATTAAATGTCAACATAAGTTTGGGTAGGGACATTCAAAGCACAGTACTAGAAGGGTCAGAAAGTTCTGCTTGAATTTGAATCTCTATTTCACTCTCACACCTAGAATTTTACCCCCCAAATTGTACCCTAATATTTTTATACTTGAAACCCTTAATGATCCTAACTACTTGGGAGGCTGAATCAGAAGGATTTCAAGTTCAAGGCCAGCCTCAGCAACTCAGCAAGACCCTTTCTCAAATTATAAAGAGCTGGGATGTAGCTCAGTGGTAGAATGGCCCTGTGTTCAATACCCAGGATTGGGAAAAGAGGTCCTCTTTCTTTGTTATAGATACAGATCACCACCTTATATAATATTCTACCTGTTTCAGCATTAACATACAATAAGTGAAGTCTACCAGTCATGACAGCATAGGACATTAGTGTTTTAAAGTGAATTGTACATTATAGGTACACTGCACTAAGGAACGAACAAGTATCTTATAAAGAACCATATGGTAATCATTAATATGCCATTAAACTCTATTGCTTGACTTTGAGGAACCATTTTGTAAAGATCACCTGGTGCCTAATTAAATAAAAAAGAAATTAGACGCAGGTTTAACATGCCTCTGGTGTTCTCCAATTATTCCGAAAAGTCATTTAATTTAAAAGAACTTCAAACTTGTAATTTTTCATTCACATATTTATTCCATAGTCAAAATAAACCATAATTTAAAGCCATAACAAGTTTTTAAAAGATAAAGTAGAATTTGTGGTACAGCTGCATTAACAAGACAGGCACCAATCTAAAGTGCAACACTAAACAGGTGTTCTCTGTTCCCATGATGGAATACACAACAAATTACACATAAAATTTCACTAAAGATCTAGGATAAGGCAAATAACCCTTTGAAATAACATGCCCAGTGAATACAGGCAGGTTGCAAATAATTTCTATTAACATTTTGCTGCAAGATGGAAAAATTCCCAAGGTGACTACTGACTCAAACCCCTCATTTCATGCACCTGGCTGTGGATTCTATCTTTCATTCTCAGTCACATCCAAATCCAGACAGGCTTCTGTACTCCATGCTTAAAAATGCAATCCCAGGTCCCAGAGGACCTCAGTACAGACTGGTGTTAATGAGCCTGTGTGCAACCTTCATCCAAAACCTCCAGGGAAATCAGGACCCCACACACACAGCACAATGTGTTTCTTTAAACAATAGTTTTAACTGTCAAACGAGCCTGATACCTGACAGGCCATATGCATTTCACAAGCAAACCAATCTGTCTTCATATCTTTCTCTTTTTCCTTTTTTTTTTTAAAAAAAATGTTAAGTAGACCATCAAAGTGAGAGGGGGAAAAAAAAAAGGAAAAAATGAAAATTCAAAGGGTTCATGCCAAAAAACAAACCAGTCCTCTGCAGCCTAACTTATTTGTTTTTGGGCTGTGAAGCCATGTAGAGGGCGATCAGGCAGTAGATGGTCCCTCCCACAGTCAGCGCCATGGTGGTCCGGTAAAGCATTTGGTCAGGAAGGCCTCGTTTCAGGTGGATGGGCACACCATCAGATTTCTTAAAAGCAAAAATTAACAAGGACATGGTTGATAAGAAAAAGATATTACAATTTTAGGCTAATAAAGAACAAATCTGTCTACTGTGAAACGATCCAGAAACACAAAGCAATGGAAAAGCCCTAATGCATGAGAACACTGACTAAAACACCATTATGTTCTTTAAAATGTAGCTAAAGCTTATAAATCTGAAGTTATTCTCCAAAATGGAGTCTGAAGCAACAGCACACAACATATTCCAAATTTCTAAGGCATTGATCATATATTACTTAACCAGGAAAGGAGCACCAGGGAGCTTTTAAAAAGTGAAGGCAGTAAAAGTGAAACAAAAAGTGCAAGCACTGGAAACTCTCTCCAAGTAATCCTATGTTTATAGTTGGCTTCTGATCATGAGGGAACCAAGTCAGAGCACACTAGTTCAATTTATAGGTTCAAACCAATTTTGTATTTAACTGTATTCAAACAGTTAAGACCCCATTGAATAAATAGACTCCACAAGATGTTTAATTCACTCTTTTGCAGCCTCTAACATTCCTCCCCTTCCCCACTGATCTCAAGATTCCAAATGCCCCCTTAAATCTTATTTACCAGAAAAAGGGATTGAACTACTCCAAAGTACTCTAAGATGGCCTTAATCTGGACATATTTTTGAGAGGGGAAAAGCAAGAGCAATAGCAGGTTCTGTCACTCCCAGGGCATCTGTGATACAGTCAGTTCTCAATTATCTGTAAGTAGATTAAGAATATCTGAAATTTCGGGGTTGGGATTGTGGCTCACTGGTAGAGGGCTTGCCTCGCATGCATGGGGCATTGGGTTCGATCCTCAGCACCACATAAAAATAAATAAAATAAAGATATCGTGTCCATCTGCAACTAAAAACATTTTAAAAAAAGAAAGAAAAGAAAAGAATATCTGAAATTTCAATTCTGTCTTCTCTCTGTTCATCAGCAAACCCAAGAGGAACTCCTCTACTTCTACTAACAGCTCACTGAATTTTATTATCAAGCAAGCAAAGAAGAACTAAAACTTGTTGCCAAAAGTCACTGCATGTGGGCTGGAATTATGGTTCAGTGGTAGAGCACTTGCCTCGCATGTGTGAGGCACTGGGTTTGATCCTCAGCACTACATAAAAATAAATAAAATATTTTGTGTCCACCTACAACTAAAAAAAATATTTAAAAAAAAGTCACTGCATGTGTCACAAACACAAATACACATGCTACTGCTTTTTCTATGCAATGGATGACCAAGAGCCATGCTACTATCTATCCAGTTGGAAAGCCTGAGTATGTTTAAATGCTGATGAGGACAGTAACCATTTTCCCCTTTGTTATACGCATCTACCTATATAAACTTCTACTAGTTTCTGACTCAAACTAAAAGCAACGGAATTCTATTTAAAGAAAGAGGAGGTTGGGTAGTAAGCTAGACTAAGACTCAGTTTCAGAAGGATTTTTAAGCCTGTTTATTTCATAGGTTTCTCTGTTCCTGAGTGTCGTCCCTCACCTGGAAAAACTTCTGTAGCTCTGGAACTTTGTTCTTCCCAGCATAATCATAACCAGTGGGACTAGAGGTCAGTTTAGTCGGTGTGGCAAATATGATAGGTGGTGCTTCTGTAGAAACCACAGGCCTTAATCCCTGCAGAGAAAAAGAGGAAAACAGTAAGATGAAAGTATGTTTGGGCATCTGAAAAAAAACTTTCAAGGAGCATGCCATCTGGAGCAGCCATTCACCCACACACGAGGGATAGAAAAGGGGTCTCTCCAACCCTGCAATAACAGGTCTTTAGTTGGTCCTCAAACTTTGGACAAAACACCTTAAGCTGCTTTCCCAGAGCAAACTCTGTCAAGAACTCCCTACCAGTTAAGGTAGGAAAGACAACAAAGACCCAATCTGAGCTTCCAGAAATACATACAGTAAAATATTTATAATCTTTATGAACTTTTGGTTAGATTTCATAAGGGACCTCACTACCCCTTCTCTCCTGTGGGTAAGCTAATGTACCAACATGGTGTGTTAGTAATGGACATTAATGTTATGGAATAATAGCAGCTAATTATCAATCTGGCCTTTGTTATGTTCCACACTTCACAAGCACTACCTTACTCAATCCTGTCAGCAACCCTATTCCCATTTAACAGAGGAGAAAACCAGATCAGAGAAGGTACCTTGCTTGAGATCACACAAAAAAAGTCCAGAGCCCTGGCTTTTTAGCATTCCACTACTCATCCCCCACAGTTGATCAATCATTGCTTAAAAACCGCAATCCACTTTGGTCTATAAGGTGTGGCCCTGCATTTAGTGTGTAACACTCAAGTGGAAGACAGGGACTCAGAAGGAATCAGAGGAAAAAACAGAGGCCCTACTACTGTGATAACAAGGCATTATTTGAACTAGAGAATATTAGATCCTCCTATCATTCTGTGAGCTCACTGTATTGTCTCCTAATGATTATTCCACCTTGAATGTAGAAATTTAAAAGTACTTTCTACCAAGTATCTTTAAAAAGCAAATTCACGTTTGGACAGGACTCATGTGAGAGCATTTTTAGAAGGAATTATACCTAACTTTGTGCTTGTTCACCCATCCAGTGACTCAAAACCACAACAAAGTTTTTGAATAGTACCATTTGAAAACAGGAGTATCAACCATATTAACAGTTTTAATTCAATATTTCCATTGATAATATTAGAAAACTTCAGAACACAGAATTTTAAAGTTACCTATAATCTCATCTTATCCTATCAATTATTGTATATTCTCCCCAATCGGATTTTTTTTTTTTTTTTTTTTTTTTTAGTACCAGGGATCGAACTCAGGGGTATTCGACCACTGAGCCACATCCCCAGCCCTATTTTGTGTTTTATGTAGAGACAGGGTCTCAATGAGTTGCTTAGTGCCTCGCCATTGCTGAGGCTGGCTCAGGATTCTCCTGTCTCAGCCTCCTGAGCCGAGCTGCTGGGATTATAGGCATGTGCAACGTGTCTGGCCCTCTTAAGTTCTTTGTTTACTGTGTCTCCCCTATTACAATGAAAGCCCAAGATTCTGGCATGTGTTGTTCATTGCTTCTATTTCCCAAGACTTAGAAAAGCAACTGGCACGAGAGCACAGCCAGTAAATATATGTTGAATGTATAAGTCAGCTAAGGAAGGTTATAGCTTTACCAGACTTAAATAAACCAAAGTCATATTCATCAGCACTTGGCAGAGCCTCCACACCTCCCACAGCAAGGAAAAAACAACTGAAAGCTGTTCTTAAAGTAAGTGGACCATAAATCAAATAGAAATCACAGACTTTTTAACACCAAATCTCTCAGCTTTTTACATAATCCTTACCTCCAAAATTGATTAAGGGCCATTCAACCCTAATCATGCGTAGTAACTGAGTTCTTCATTGTCTATTTGTCTGCTCCAAAAGAGGAAAAAAAAATTGTAGGGGGGAGGTGCTGGAGATTGAACCCAGGACCTCCAACATGCTAAGCAAGCATTCTACCAGTGAGCTACCCTAGTCCCTAATTGCTCCAAATTTTTAAAGGCAAAGGTAAACATTTTTTCCCCCAAAAGTTGATGAACCAACTTTTTTTTAGGTTTGGGGAAGGTAGAGAAATAAAATAATTATCCCAAATTTTTAAATGTTAGAAACCTATGAACCTTTCACTCTGATTTAGAACTAGAAACTAGTTTCAGTCTATAATGCCTCACTTTCTTTTTCCTTTTCATAGTGCTGGATATTGAACCCAGGGCCTTGTGCTACATTCCCCAGCCCAATTCAATTCATTTCTAACTGCAATCTGGACATCATTGCCTTCATGTCCCTCTGACACCACACTCAGTATGTCCAAAATTCACTGAGAAGCCCACTCAAGGGCTCCCTGTCTTTTGAAAGCACCATCATCCTCCCATGCCCCTGTGGTCTTGGAGTCCTCTTTCCCCATCCCCAACATCTCTCTCATCAACAAGGACAAATTTACTGTAACCTTCTTTCTTTTTTAATATTTTTTTAGTTGTTGATGAACCTTTACTTTTTTCATTTATATATATGCGGTGCTGAGAATTGAACCCAGTGCCTCACACATGCTAGGCAAGTGCTATTACCACTGAACCACAACCCCAGCCCCCAAACTACTGTAACTTTCTGCATTAAGTTGCTAAGTCCCTACTCATTTCTCACAAAATTAAGTCCTATCATCCTAGCCCTTTCATGATTACCTCTATCCTCCATAGCCAAGCTTACCTACTCAATGATTCTCTTCCACCTCTTCCCTTTCACAGTTCTCTTCACCTAGAATATCGTTCTGCCATCCTTAACTAGGAAAATAATTACTGGGTCATATAGTAAAATTATGTTGCCCTTTTAAAAACTGCCAAACTGTGTTCCAAAATGGTTGCACCATTTTACATTCTCACTAGCAGTGTCATAGGGTTCCAATTTCTCTACGTCCTCACCAATACTTCTTGCTACTGTCTGCCTTTCTGATTATAGATATTCTGACAGACGTGGAGTGGTATTTCATTGTAGTGTTGCTTATTCCTCATGACTAATGATGTTAAGACTCTGTTCACATGCTTATTGGTCTTAATTTATTTTTGGCAAAGGACACAGAACGGTAAGGAAAACATTTTTCAACCAACCATTGGAAATACCCTCCTAACAACTACTTGCCATCAAGTTGACTTACTTGGTGCTACTGTTACAGAACCATCTTTTCCATATTAGATTACTTAATGCATGTTAGGTTATTCACTTTACATAATACAACATTACAAGTATCTTCAAGTGTGGCTAGTGTTTCCAAGAAAGAAGTTGAAGTACTCCTAATTAGCAACATCAGAGCACCTATTTGCCAGGGGACACACACACATAACACACACACAAAAACAGGACAGCACCTGTCAATCACTCTGAAATCTACAATTCATAAAGTGTCATAATATTGCTCCTTTCTTTCAATACAGCTTAAGAAATCTTGCCAGGCGTGGTGGTGCACAGCTGTAATCCCAGCGCTTTGGGAGGCTGAGACAGGAGAATAGCCAGTTCAAAGCCAGCCTCAGCAATGGTGAGGCGCTAAGCAACTCAGTGAGACCCTGTCTCTACATAAAACACAAAACAGGGCTGGGATGTGGCTCAGTGATCAAGTACCCCTGAGTTCAATCCCTGTACCAAAAAAAAAAGAAAGAAAGAAAGAAAGAAATCTTTAACAAAAGAAGTTCAAATTCTCAAGTGAAGCACAATTCAAGAGGCACCATAAATCTGAGGCTTTCAGATTTATGTATCTTATGTATCTTAAGGTAATCTCTGCTGTGCCAGTTTCTTTCAATGTTTCAGTTTTAGCCGGAAATTTTACTTTTTCCTTACTAGGCAACAAAATTTAGGATTAATAGAGCTAACACTTAGATTTAATAGAGATAGTTCTATTAAAAGAACTTGTGAGCCAGGCATGGTGGTGCACGCCTGTAATCCCAGCAACTCCAGAGACAGAGGCAAAATTACAAGTTTGAGGCCAGCCTCAGAAATTTAGTGAGTGAGTCCCTGAGCAACTTAGTGAGACCCTGTCTCAAAATTAAAAATAAAAAGGGCTGGAGATGTGGCACAGTGGTAGGGTACCCCTTGGTTCAATCCACAGTACCAAAAGATAACAAAACAAAAACATCTAAACCGGGTGCAGTGGCACATACCTGTAACCCCAGCTACTCAGTATCAGGAGGCTGAGCCAAGAGGAAGAAAAAGACCAGCTTGGGCAACCTGGCAAGATCCTGTCCCAAAATAAAAAAAGTAAAAATGGCTGAAGATGTAGCTCAGTGGCAAAGCACCCTGGGTTCAATCCCCAGTAGCCCTCACCCCCCAAAAAAACTACAACCATCAGAATGGATAAGCTGTGATATAACCATACAATGAAATACTATTACAGGTTATCAGGATATTACGGGATACCTCAAAAAATGTTTTTAAAGTAAGACTTACATAGAAGAGTACATACTGTGTGGTTCCATTTACATAAGGCTCAAAATTAGACAAAACTATCTACAATGATGAAAGTCAGAATAGGAAGGTGGACAGGGATTGATAGGAAGAGAGTATGAGGTAACTTTGTAAGGATTGATTACACACTTTTCAAACTAATATTTAAGAACTGTGAACTAACAAACTTTATAGAAGCAGATATGATAGAAAGGACCGTTTTCCGATGTACTTTGTAAAATTATTCACTATAACACTATTAACAATTCCTTCTTTATAGCTCATTACCAACTAAGTTTTGGTGACACCACACTGACTCGCCTTCTAATCCTGGACTATTCTTTGAATAAATTTTCCTCCTCTCCCTTCATATTTCAATAATCAAATCATGGTCCCACCTTTCCTCCCTATGTACTTCCTGGCTGACCTCTCCAGCACAAAATCTACCACCACCTATTGGCTGAAGACTCTCAGTTTTCTCTTATTAAACGCCATATTCATGAATCCAGCTGCTGTCAGACATGAAATATCATCACAAGCCCAACACTTATAAACCCTAAACTCTTCCTCTTCATTCCCTTTCCCTAAGAAAATAAACTCTGCCTTCTTCTTGCCCTCCTTACCCTAATAGCACATCTAATCTTAGATTGAAATCATTTTTTTTTTAAGTTATCAATGGGCCTTTATTTTACTTATTTATATACAGCACTGAGAATCAAACCCAGTGCCTCACACTTGCTAGGCAAGTGCTCTACCACTGAACTACAATCCCAGCCCAGATTGGAATTATTCGTTTGTTGTTGCTGTTGTTGTTTTTGGTACCAGGGATTGAACTCAGGGGCACTCCAGCACTGAGCCACATCCCCAGCCTTATTTTGTATTTTTACTTAGAGACTCTCCTCTCTAAGTATTGTATGTTTACTTAGAGACCCCTGTCTCTAAGGGTCTCACTGAGTTGCTTAAGGCCTTGCCCTTGCTGAGGCTGCCTTTTAACTTGTGATTGTCCCGACTCAGCCTCTTGAGCCGCTGGGATTACAGGCGTGTGTCAACGCACTCGACTTAAAACATCCTTCCCTTGGGCGAGTTGCAGTACCACACCAAAAAAAAAGGAAGAAAGAAGAGAAAAAGAAAAGCAGAATAAAAATTTTGTTACACCCCATCTGTGCCCCTTATTATTCCAATCAAACTTTCTAACTGCATGTCTTATCAACCCTTCTCACACTACTCTATGAGAAATGAATGTGATGTTATCTCAGATTCGGCTTCTGAGAACTATCTGCCAAAACCGCCAGTCACTCGACACACTTCATTTAATCTGCACTACAGCGGGATAAAACTTAGCTCAAAATAAATTAAGCAACTTGGTCAAGGTCACACAACTAAAGCAGTAAAATTAAGTGCTTGAGTCCAAATGTGTACGGGACTCTAAAATACTTCACCTCCACCTGTAGAAGCTGAGAAATCGGTAATTTGGAATACTTTTCAAACTACCCAAATAGTGCACCATCAACCACTTCAGAGTTGAGAAAGTGTAACTTCGTTGCGTGCAAATTCCCATGCTACACAAACATTTGAAGGAACCAGCTGTCTCCCAATCACCCGAATCCTGAGTCCTCCCGCCCCATGGCTTTCCCGGGTGCAGTCTTCCCCATTTTCCAATCTCGTGCTGGCCTGAGGCCCGCTTCTGGGCTGTGACAAAGGGTAACAGTGAGGTCGGGAAGGCCGAAAGCCAGACTTCTTCAAACGAGGAAAAGGGCCGAACCTCGAATTCAAGAGGGTTACACATTCTAGCCCTATTGGCTTCCCGAGTCATCCATCTTAAACAAGCAACGACCCCGGAGGTCACCTTGACCCCTGCAGTGTGCCACACCGAACTTCTGCGCAGGGCCAAGCCCGCCTGAAGGAAGAAGAACCTCAATGACCACTGCAAGTTAGCGTGGAGAGGTGCTAGGATGTGCAAATGAACTGAAATGAACCGAACCGACCCGTGGGCAGAAGCCTCTCCTGGCGACTCCCTGCCTGGGGACTTGAGCAGCCATTTCTCCTGAGTCGGTGCTCTGCGACCCCTACCTGCGGGCTGTAGGCTTCCGAAGCCCATGCTCCAGTTAATTTCTGCGTGAACCCACTAAATTTGTAATACATGCTGCTCGGTGTCCGGCTTCCCGCAGCCGCTGCCCGCGCGACCGCCCCAGAGAAGGACCCCGCCTCCCTCTTGCGGTCCCATGGCTCAAAGGGAAGGACCCTGCTCCTAGAGGCGGGCTGCCTGGGGAGCGCCTAACTTAAAACATATTTTCTTAAGCGACATTAGGGGAACAGAAGCCGAATTCTTAGAACCATGAAAGGCAAATGCAACTTTAAAAGAGAATTGTGGCTTCTATGTCAGAGCTCGTGGGAAGTACGAGGTTTCCTCTTTCCTCTATTGATTAAGGCAATGCCAAGACGCCTTAAGAAATGCGCAAGCGCCTCGAGGACCGAGTCCCGCGGCAGAGGTACCCCCGGGATCAGGCGGGGAGGGACCTGGGCGGGGTCTGGAACTGAATGGGCGGGACCGAGAGCGGGGCGGGGCGGGGTGGAGGGAAGAGCTGAGGCTGTGGGCTTCCACCTGTTCGTCGAGTTGAAGCTTTCTCTTCTGTACCAAATTTTACTTGCTGTTAGTCTTGTTTCTTTCCTCCCAACCTAGATCACCTAGTGAAGCGCCCCGCTCTTTGCCTAGGAGTAGGGACCTGTTGGCCAGGCTTAACCTGACAACCTGGAAGGGGCAGCGCCTAAGAACATTTGGAAGCACCTGCTGTTAGGCTGTTTAGTACCTAGGGCTGTTAGGGGTTTCTCCCCAATACTACACAAATAGTCTCCTGGGCTTCGTGCAGAGGACATACACATAGTGACCTAAAACTTCAGTCGACAAAATGTAAATTTTGCAGTTCTTCACACTGGTTTTGATTTTCATTTGAGTTTTATGGGAATTGGTTGTTCATTCTTTTCCCAGCCTGTGCTCGCTGAGATAAATGAGCTAAAGAGAAGCTGCCTAAAAACATTTGTGAAATCTGGACCTTAAACCAGAAAGACGTGGACCACCTCATTCAGTACATTTCGATGTAGAGGTGTTTTTAAGCTTCCACTATATAGGCAAGTTATTGCATAGAAGGAGTACACTAGTTCCCTACTCTCTAGGAATGAAGCAAGAGTTTTCTTCACTAAATTTCTGATTAGAAAGGCACATTATAAATGCATTTATAGGGGCTGGGATTGTGGCGCAGTGGTAGCGTGCTCGCCTAGCACGCGTGAGGCACTGGGTTCTATCCTCAGCACCACATAAAAACAAAGATATTCTGTCCACCTAAAACTAAAAAATAAATAAATAAATATTAAAAAAAAATAAATGCATTTATAGTGCATTTATGAAAGCATGTATCAAACTGATGAATAATATTAACATTGATATAGAATTTTCCATAAACTCATTTAATTTTCATAACCTCTGGAGGAGGTGGATGCTATTATCATCTCCATTTTACAGTACAGGAAAAGGAGGCTGAGAGAAACACAGCAACTGTCCCAGGTCAGCAATTAGTTAGTGGCAGAGTTAGTCATCAGACTCAAAATTCTGTATTCTTAAACATAACATTATAGGTAAATAGATATAAATGCATTCTAAAAATGGGGGAGTATCAAGGCTGAGCACTCCAGAGCTAGGGTATACACCAGCATCCCACTTTGGCAGGTCTAAGCCCCAAATTCTCAAGTATTCAGCACTATTAATACCCTAGAGAGCAAGATTTCAGCAGATTCATTATATAAGCCAATGCAAAGTTGCTGCTTTTATAAGACCATCATATAATGGAGAGAACATGCAATTGAGTTTGAGTCCTATTTTCTCCATGGCTGAATGATTTAAGACTAATCACTTCCATTTTTAGAAACTCGTTTGCCTGTACTATAGAGTAGGAATCATCATTATCATCATCATCTTCTTCTTCTTCACTCCTCTAGTGCTCTAAGAATCAACAGTTCAGGAATTTACAAAGCTTAAAATAAGTTGCCAGTGTTTACCTTTGGGTCCTTTCGCTTTTCCATAGTTCTCAGCTATATATAAGAATCTTAGTTACCATAAACTTTTCTTGATCAGTCTAATTTAAATTAAGTAAATGCTGCAAGTAACAATAAATGTTGGCGAGGATATGGGGAAAAGGTACACTCATACATTGCTGGTGGGACTGCAAATTGGTGCAACCACTCTGAAAAGCAGTATGGACATTCCTCAGAAAATTTTGATGGAACCACCATTTGACCCAGTTATCCTACTCCTCAGCATATACTCAGAGGACTTAAAATCAGCATACTATTGTGTTGTGGCCACATCAATATTTATAGCAGCTCAATTCACAATAGCTAAGCTATGGAACCAACCTAGGTGCCCTTCAACAGACAAATGCATAAAGAAAATGTGGTACATATGCACAAGGGAATATTACTTAGCCATAAAGAAGAATGAAATTATGGCCTTTGCTTGTAAATGGATGGAGCTGGAGACTATCATGCTAAGTGAAATAAGTCAATCCCAAAAAACAAAAGGCCAAATATTCTCTATGATATGTGGATGATGTTGACTCACAATGGGGAAGGGGTACCAGACTGGACAGGGTGGAGTCAGGGGAGAGGAGGGGAAATGAGAATGGGGCAGACAGTAGAATGAATATGACATAACTTTCCTATTTCATATATGAATGCATGACCAGTGTAACTCCACATCATGTACAAACACAAAAATGGGAAGTTATACCCCAGGTATGATATGTCAAAATACATTCTACTATCATGTATAACTGAAAAGAACAAATAAAAAAATTTAAATAAAATAAATTAAGTAAATGCTGGAATCCCACATGCAAAGACAAAAGAATGAGCTTTCTAGCAAATACTGGGTAGAAAGAAAGGTATTTCATAGAGTTTAGGTGGAAAGGGGAAATTAGATGATTTAGGACAGCTCCTTATCTCCATTCCACTGTCTTCTGGCCATATTTTGGAAAAAGAAAGAGAGACTATTTCCCCAGTTCTTAGCAGCATTAAGGTGTAGCAGCTTCTTGAAGTATAAAGGTGCCTGTCAACACTGGTTATTTTCTTAAAGTCCCTGCCATCTGATTTTAGATCCTGCAAGACATAAATTAAGAATCCTGAAAATGTTACAACAGCCGGGCTGTTCAGTGGGAGATAAAATGTCAGTAGCAGAGTGTGGGTTGGGATGTCACATGGAGTGGATGATCAAGGGAAGATTTTTGTCTCATTTCCCAAATAAAATGCAGCACACTGACTGTACTGAGGCACCCTATTCTCATTTGTATTTGCACATCCCACCCAACATCAAAGACATGATCTTTCTTTCTTATGATCCCTTCAGGTTGTTCCCCAGATCCTATTCTGAGAGAAAGTGACCACGACTCAGAGTGCAGAGAAGCTTGCCAATCGCCAAGTGAACCGAGTGAGTGCAAGTCAGAATGACTGGCTGGTGAATCAGAACTCCACTGCTTCTCCATTTGTGAGGCTGCAGCGCTAATGGCCTCTGGCAGGTTGCTCTGTGAGAGCACTTGAGGAATGGATGGAAAACCAATAGAAATTTTAAACTGAGTTATACTGAATATGAATGGGAACTGCCATGTGAAATAATTCTTAATTTGTTTAATTCTCTAATTTTCCCAGAATTGAGTTTTTAAAAAACAACACTTGGTAGGTGTGCAAGGTTAGAACATGTAGGCCCTATAGTAGTTGAGCTGAGTATGGACCCTTCTTTCTGACTCCTTCTACCCTTCCCTGTATTCAGGAGGGCTCATGTATCTCCTGGCTTTGGTGTCACCTGTTGGGAGCAGAAATATGAGTCCTAAGCATTTGTTTGGGGGGTTTTACCATGGGAAGCAACCTTCAGGGCAGAAGCCCCCAAAAGCCCTGCTTTCCCTCATTTTGTTCGTGTGCTGCCAACTCTGCAAACAGAAGAACCTTCCTAACCTGGGAAAAGATGTGTGCACATAAATTTTTCCCATTCTAAGGCATTCTCACTGATGGAAAGTGGGATATATCCAGTACGGTGTTACAGTGAAGTGGTGTGTTTTTTATGATGACTTGTGTCTACCCTCTCTAACCAGAAAAAAAGAAAAGAAAAGAAAAAAGGAGATAGAGAGAATACATTTTTCCTACTTAGTGATACCCCCCCCAAGAAAAGCATCTCCAGTAAAAAGCAAAATGGAGAGCTAAACTCACTTTATGATACTTAGAAGATGACAACCTGCCATGCAATTATTCATAATTTTCATGTAGCAGAAATCTCAGCTGTCATCTCTAGTCTTTTTGTCAAAGTCCTATCTGGTGTGGAAATTTTGTCTTTGAAACCTGAAATCTAGGATTATATTGATATTGAAAAACAAACCTTTGTTAAAGCATGGTATTTTCATAAGCAAAGGAGTGGAGAGTCTGAATGGTACATTTCTTACCCAAAGGAAAGGAGATGGCAGCTGGGACTGCAGTTGCAGGGACAGCTTTATTGCAGTTCAGGATGAACATATTGACATCAGCTCCCTACTCTGACCTTCTCATTGTTGAATGTCAATACAGTGCACGAAGCTGCCTCACTCTTGTCTGCCTGCTCTTCATTATATGCAAGTCAAAAGCACATCCACAGCGATTATGGATTTAAGTCAATTTTGACACATTGCATTTCATTTCACTGGTAAAGAAAGGCTGAGGTATGACTCACAACTTATTTTAAATCATCTTAAATACACTTAATTATGCATAGAAATCCAGAACAAGATTCATGCTACTTTACATTAACATCTATAAAAATCCAGTAGATGTAATTGTTGTTCTGTAGATATAATAAAAGGAAAGCAATGACCTTCCCTAGTTTTGGGGGAAGGGGTGGTTCCTACTCCCTGAGAAATGTCACTCTCTGCATCATATATGTCAGAAATGTTGAATTATTTTACAATGAGTATATATGACTTTTGTAAGCCTGAATATACTCATGCAAATATCACAAAATCCTTTCAAAGGCATAAAATTTGGAATTTTAAAGATGTTCCCATGTACTTACACCTCAAACCACCAGTTAATTTAGGATATTCTTTAATCACCCCTGAGTAAATGTGAAGAACTATTAAGTGACATGCCAAGTGACAGGCCACAAGGAAGGTGAGTCAAGGACCATTCTGCCCATTAGGGTTTACACTATGATAGTTTTTCACAGGATTATTTGAGAAATGAATGAATGAATGAAAACAAACAAGAGTGAGCAAATTTCTGTAAGTATGAACAACCCATCTGGGTAGTTATTTCCTAAGTACCCTGATGACTATGGGAAGTGGTAATCAAGCGGAAAGGATAGTAAAACCTTGTACTTGGGCTGGGTTGCAGCTGGTAAAGAGTGCTTCCTTAACCTCTTAACCTGCAGGAGGCCCTGGGTTCAATCTCCCATACTGAAAAAAAAAATTGTCTTCTGCAGTAGTATAACTTTCTGATTTTAGGAAATAAATCTACCTGGACATATCCACTATGAAAACATGGGATGTTCTGTAGCTCTGTAACCACTGAAAGTCAGTGGGTCCAGATTCCTATGCATTCAAAATCCATTAAATTTATGACCTTAAGTAGTTTCTTAACCTCTCTTTTTTCTTTTTCTTTTCTTTTCTTTCTTTCTTTTTCTTTTTCTTTTCTTTTCTTTTTTTTTTTTTTTGGTTACAGGGGATTGAACCTAAGGGCATTCTACCACTGAGCTACATCCACAGCCTTTTTTTAAAAACAATATTTTTTTAGTTATACATGGACACAGTGTCTTTATTTTGTTTACTTATTTTTATGTGGTGCTGAGGATCGAACCCAGTGTCTCACACGTGAGAGACAAGCACTCTGCCACTGAGCCACAACTTCAGCCCCATAGCCCTTTTTATTTTGAGATAGCTTGTCCCTAAGTTGCTTATGATCTCACCAAGTTGCTGAGGCTGGCCTTGAACTAGGAATCCTCATGCCTCAGCCTCCCTAGTGTGCCACCATGACCAACTCCTTAGCCTTTCTCTTGAGCACAGAATAAAAATTTCAATTTAACAAGTTGATTGAGAAGGATTAAATAAGATGAAATGTGCTGGAAAACCTTAAAGAAAATATGTAAATACATGGATGTGCATATGAGAAATAATTTTGCATAAAAATAAAAAACTAGATCTGAAGTCACTGATATAAACCAAAATTAATTGATTATGATGTAAAGCATTAGAATTTTCAGTCTATTGGAGTTTGTGTTTATGTAGTTAGCTGGTTATAATAAAAATGTAACCTAAGCCAGGCCTGGTGGTGCATACCTCTAATTCCAGCAATTCAAGAGACTGAGGCAGGAGGATCACAAGTTCAAGGCCAGCTTGGGAAATTTAGCAAGACGTTATCTCAAAATATAAATAAATAAATAAACACATAGACAAATCACTAAATAGGGCTGGGGATGTAACTCAGTGGTAAATCTCCCCAAGTTCAATCCCCAATACAATAACAGCAAAGATATTGTAACCTAAAAATCTCCATTTCCTCAGTTCCTTTTGCTTCCTTGTGCTCTTCTCTCTTCCTTTCTCCTTTTCCCAAAAGTAATAAATTTTCATTCAGACCATGGGACATACAGACACAGTGGTGCACCTGTGATCCCAGTGACTCAGGAGGCTGAGGCAGGAGGACTGCAAGTCCAAAGTAAGCCTCAGCAACTTAGTGAGGCCCTAGGCAACTCAGCAAGACCTTGTCTCTAATAAAATATTTTTTAAAAGGGCTATGGGGATGTGGCTCAGTGTTTAAGTGCCCCTGAGTTCAATCCTCAGCACCAAAAAAAAAAAAAAAAAAAGACCATAGGACAACCCAGACCAGGGCTATCCAGTAGATCCCAATATAAAAACAGCCACCAAAAACATGGAATCTCTGTTTAGAGGTTGAAGGCCAAAGAAAGGAGTCGAGTGTCCCACTGAAATCAGAGCCAACCTTTCAGTATTGACATTAAAATTAAAATTCAGATCGTTTTCAAATGCCAGATCTATAGATCTACTAGCCTCCCCTTTTTCCTCAGATTCTAAAATGGAAGAGATTTGATATGTGTTGGCTACAATGGAAACCCAAAGCCATGATTCTAAGATCTTCCTAAGGAGGGTTGCAGGCACCTAAGCAGTCTATGACCAACTTAGTTGTTGTTTGTTTTTTTGTTGTTGTTTTTTGTTTTTGTTTTTGTTTTTTTTGATACCAGGGATTGAACTTAGGGGCACTCGACCACTGAGCCACATCCCCAGCCTTATTTTGTGTTTTATGTAGAGACAGGGTCTCACTGAGTTGCTTAGCGCCTCGCCATTGCTGAGGCTGGCTTTGAACTCGCGATTCTCCTATCTCAGCCTCCCAAAGTGCTGGGATTACAGACATGCACCACTGTGCCCGGCTCCAACCTAGTTTTGAGTCCCAGCTCTTCCTACTGGCTAGTTCAGTTACCTTGGATGAGTCCTTTCCTTGCCCTGAGTCTCAGAAGTAAAGTGAAGGTTCTAAATCACAGAGTCCTCGTGTATTATCAGGTAGTAAACTCCTGCCTGCCTGTGTCCACCTGTGCCTGGTGCTGCCTGCTGGGTAATTCCAAAATATTTGGCTACTATAGGGAGGAGGGCTGAAAAGTCAGCTTGGGTCTTCTTCATAGAAATGGACAGCCTTAAGGTCTGGGAAACAAAAGCCCTGGAAAACAGGATAAGAGAAACTTAGAAACCTGCAGAAAAGTCTCTAATGGAAGGCACATCTCCCCCTCAAAAGAAAAGGAACTTGCTGAGGTTGTGGCTCAGTGGTGGAGCACTTGCCTAGCATGTGTGAGGCACTGGGTTCGATCCTCAGCACCATATAAAAAATAAATAAAGTTATAAAATATCGCTGTCTTTAAAAAAAAAAGAAAGGAAGGGAGGAAGAAAAGGAATTGGAGGAAGTATAATATTCCCCAAACCACAGCTGAGAGACTTGGAAAGCCCAAGTCCAGGGACATTGGCCCTGCACTTGAACTCCCAGCCACACCTCTGCCCTGAGCATGGCTGCAGCCTTCACTGACCACTCATCAGTACTTGACCCAGGAGAGAAATTGCTAAGGCATAATTCCAAACAACCCAAAGGCTCCAGCCAAAGACTTAGGACAAAACTTGGCTTTCTGACAATAGGAAGACCTGAAGGAAGACACGGCGGTGTTTATTGTGTGAACCTCCATCTCACTCAAACCGGCAAACTTCAAACCTATCCTGTCCTCTTGCCTGGCACCACTCCTGTCTCCTAATAGACGGCAGATGTATATTGGAGAATAACTGCATCTATTTTAATTTAAGTCATGGTAAAGATAAAATCGACCCAAGGTGTTTGTGTCCTCCGCCCCGAGCAGAAGCAGGCGCTCTGTGAACACAGCCTTGTTTCTGCACAGGTGTCAGGAATGCTGAGCCTGTACATCTGCCCAGGCAGTTCTGTTCTTGAATCATTAAGAACAACCGAGTGGGTGGAACAAGAACATGAAATTGCTGTGTGCACTCATGTTTTGTTTATGGAGCAATCATTTCTAGACGTGTTTTCTTTTTTTATGAAGAATCCTTTCTATGTTTGCCTGTTAACATCCCACCTTCCTGCCTGTCCCCAGCTCTCTCACACCTACTAAAAAGAAACATTAAGAGCGTTAAGAAAATCTCCACAAATTTAAAGAATGGGTTACGTTAAGTGTCTCTCGAAACCAATTCCATTTATTCAGTCAAAATAAATGATTTAGTAATATGAATAATACAGGTAACAATTGAATTTGAACATTGTGTCTTGTTTAGAAAACTCATAACAAATGCTGCAAGTCATAAAAATCACTTTCCTTTTTCCACTATTGTGCAAGGCAGACCTTGTTTACTCAGTGAATTGAAAGTTCCTGTGACACAGTGTTGAATTAGTGGCTTCTGTCTCTGCCACAAGATTTTTCACTACACTGAGCCTCAATTTCTCCATCTATAAAATGGAAAAGACTTCTACTTTGTGAGGCTTGAGTGTAATCATGTGTGTGCCTAGGATGTATTAAGCGCTCACTGAACTGGAGCATTTGCAGTTGTTACTAATCATCAGTGACTGGGCAGACCAAATGGAATAGGGTTTTGTCAAATCCTGTTAATCCTCTTCTTCCCTACACCCTAACCTTGGTGCAGAGCAGGCACCGACAAATGGTGGCTCTTGAGGATTTATCATGGCTATAATGGCTTTAGTTAGTACCCCAGGCTTCCGGGACCCCACAGATTCCATCCATCTCCCGGCCTGCGCAGTCACTCCCTTGGGTTCGTGCGGAGCTCTGCTGTTTGCCTTCTGGGCGGGCCTCACTTTATTGTTTTCTCTCCCACTGTTTTTGGCTTCTCAGCATTGTCCAGCTTGGCACCTGCCCTGGCCATGTTCTCTGTCACATATCCCTGCAATGTCCTCCTGTTTTTGGCATGCAGCTTGCTGCTGGAGGCTGAGTAGGATGGTATCAGGTACTTTAAAAGATCTACAAGTTTGTCGATCATGGTCTCCCCAGGAGGACTTTGCAAGCCACCACATAAGTGCTTTGACTTTTGATCCCAAAACCTGTTCAGCTAATATTCAGTGGCCAGGACAAAGTCAACACGAACATTGCAAACCAGGCCACCAGGCTTACTTTCTTCAGGATCTGGAACTGCTGCCCAGGGCTATCGGTCCCTAGCTATGTGCACTCCAGGAGCTGAGGATCCAATTAGAGAACTAAGAGTAGTGGCCACACTCTTCCATGGGAGCAGTAATGCTGTCAATCATTTGGCACTTAATTTCCGGTGGGTTGTAAAAGTGCCATTTATCCAGCAAGCTTCAGGGTGAGCAGCTCAGTAGAATTTTAAGTTAAATGATGCAGGAAGAACAACTCTTGGTGAGAATTTTGTGCCTCAGAATTAAAAACAAAGCAAAAAAGGCCAAACCTATTTTTATATTGATTGCAAATACTGCAGCGAAAGAATTTCTTTCCATTATATTCTCTTGATGAAGCCACATGTAACCCGAGTTGACAGACACTGGAGACTGCAAGTGTTCAGCAGCACCTCAAGGCACAAATGGAGGTTTGTAATTATGTCTGGAGTGGGCAGGGCCTCTGGCCTCTGCAAGCTGCTCAGGACAAATTTTAGCCACTTTGACATTGTCCGGCCAATAGAGATGATGTCCATGGAAAATGGGTAGAGTCAGGCTGAGAAGAAGGTGGAGTGAATGGACCACAGGGGACAGCAGCAGTGGCACTGGAACAGAAAGGGAGTTAGTAGAGGGAGGGCCAGATGCTGGTCTGCTACCATGGGACAATTATGCCCTCTTCTGGGCTTGTACACTTTGGGTTTAGAAAATCATGGTGAACTTTTCATTTTGATAAAGGGTCATAAAAAGAAGAAACAACTTCCTGTAGTTGTGCAGTCAGAGTATTGGTGGTGTGGTCTGTTATTCAAAATTCTTATAGTATAGTATACAATATACTATTCAATAAATATGGTCAAAAAATGCACAGTTAACTTCCATAATAAAGGTAGGTTGGCAGACTGTCCAATAGAAATCTCTGTGATGACAGCAATGTCCTATGCCTGGGCTGACCAATAGGGTGGCCACTGTCCCAGAGAACCAGGGTCTGTGGCATGCAGTGCACGGGCTTAAGGGGATAAAGGTGGAAAGGAGAAAGCAGACCTTTCTCCTAAGAGCAACCTCCCCGTTGAGTCCTGAAAGAGGGCAATCCACTCATTTGCTAATGAATTCAGGCTGCAGGAATAAAAAATAATTTCAATTTGTATTGAAAAGTGCTTTAATTTCTGTCTAAATGTTGAAGCATAATAACTTCTCTTTTTCACAATTTGAGTGAGAAAAATATCATTTTATGGTTCTGGAAAATGGAAGTGTTATTCTCACCATGTGCCCACCATTACTATCTCCATCTTCCAGCCATGCAGGGCTCTGCCTCTGTGGGCTTCTACCCTCAGTTATGATTTTTACAGCTAGAGGCATCAATGCATTCTTCTACTGCTCGTGACATCTTGGGTTTCCCACCCTGATTTGGACGACTCCACCCAGTAGTTCACTGCATATCAAAATTTCTGTTTCTGAAATGGCCCTTTTCTTTCTCTGGCTGTTCAGCAACCAGCTCACATCAGCAGGTCTGAGCACCACCCTGAACCTAGCAATATCCCCAAGAAAAAAGTGGCTTCTGCACACAGATAGCAGGCACCAGAGAAGGGGCAGCACACGGGCCTTTCCTGCTGCCCATCCAAAGCCCAAGCCCCCAGCAACCCCTACAGAGTAGGCTCTGAGGCCCTGACCTCACCCCTTGCAAGGAGCAAAGGTCAGGCCAAGGAGGGAGCAGTGAAGGGAACAGAGGTTTCACACAGGGCATAGGTTGGAGGCAGCAAGCCAAGTGCTGGGAAGCAGGGGAACAGGATGGGGCTCTAGGCTCTTCAGGTTAAAAACAAACTGAAAGATGCAGCAAGGGGGCAGCTGGGAGCCACAGGTCTGAGCCAAACGAGAAGCATTTACAAATCCATAAAGTACAAGCACCAGACAACAGTCTTCTCTGATGTGAGGGCTTTGTCCCAGTCTGGTAAAAAGTGCCAAGGACTAGCCCTGTAGTAGTGGCCCTTAAGGAGTGGGGAGGGGGCGGGGATAGCTGGGGTAGCCCAGGAAGCTCAAGGATGCTGAGAGGACACACCAGACCAGGCCACACAAGCTGGACTGGCCGCTCAGCCAGGCCTGCTTAATTGATAAAGACTCCTAATGAGCAGGATAAACACCATTTGGGGCCATTTGCTGTGAAATGGACTGAGGTGTATGAGCAATTGGCCTTGTATGGACAGAAAACACACACATCAGCAGAAAATAATGTGCTAGAAAAGTTTAAATTGAAGACGTGCCGTTCTGAGTGTGCAGAGGCATTAATGCTTATGTAATTAATCATTTCAGATTTGAATATTGGGATTTTTTTTCATTTTAATTAATTAGCCAGTAGACTCGTTATAGTACATTTTTCATGTCAAAAAGGCAGTGGGTCCTAAGAGAAGGGAGTGCAGCCGCAGGGGAGAAGTACAGTGTGTTAGATTGTACTGTGGAAAGTACCAGGAACCACCATCATCCCTGCCCAAAATATCCCTGTGGAAGGAACGGGAGCCCAGAACTGGGCAAAACACATGGGACTTACCCAGGTCCCATGAATGCAAGACTGTGCAGGTCTTGCAGATACTTTTTCAGTATCTGCATTACTCAGCTTTCTGTCACTGTGACAAATACCTGAGATAAACAACTTAAAAATAGGAAAGGTTTATATTGGCTTATGGTTCAGAGGTTTCAGTCCATGGCCCCTTAACCCTGTAGCTTTGGGCCTGTGGCAGCACAGTACATTATGGTGGGAGCACATGGAAGAAGAGGCTGCTCTTTTCATGATAAGAAGTGAAAGAGAGGGCTGGGGCTGTAGCTCAGTGGTAGAGCGCTTGCCTAGCATGCGTGAGGCACTGGGTTCGATCCTCAGCACCACATATAAATAATAAATGAATAAAATAAAGATCCATAAACAACAAAAAAAATTTTAAAAAAATTTAGGATAAAAAAAAGAAGAAGTGAAAGAGAAAGAGGAGGGAGCTAGGATCCCAATATCCCCTTCAAGGGCACATCCCCAGTAACCTTACTTCCTTCTACTAGGCACCACCTCCCAATAGCTCCACAGACTGGCAACCAAGCCTTGAACACATGGGCCATTGGAAACCATTTCAAATCCAACCTATAGCAACCCCTTACCAAAAGTTGTTACCTGCTTGGCCAATGGATTTGTCTTTTTCTAGAAAGAGGATGCAGGAAGAGGGTTACAGATTAGACTTTGATGCCAACCACCTGGGTTGCAGTCCTGATGTCACCTATTAGTTGGAAACTTTGAACATCTCACTTCACCTCTTTGTGACTCTGTTTCCTGCTTTGTATGATGCAGATAAAAGGTTCAGGGTTCTTGAGAGAAAAAATAGAATAAAACAAAGCATATGTATTGCTTGCTTAGATACCCAGCAAATACCAAAGACTTAAAAGTGGTAGGATTTATCACTGCACTTCTTTGTGGGACAGAACACCACCCTTGACTTTAGAAGGCTGTGTGTATGTGTGTTAAAATATACATAGCAGCCAAATGCAACAGTGCACACCTATAATCCCAGTGACTTCGGAGGCTGAGGCAGGAGGATTGCAAATTCGAGGAGAGTCTCAGCAACTTAATGAGACCCTGTCCCAAAATAAAAAAATAAGTGGGGATATAGCTCAGAGGTAAAGCACCCTTGGGTTCAATTCCTAATACTGCAAAATAAGTAAATAAATATATAACACAATTTACCATTTAACTATTTTAATTTTCTGACTCAGTGACAATAAACATATTCACTGTTTACTGTACAACCATCGCGATCATCCACCTCCAGAACCTTTTTAACTTCCCTAACTGAAACCCTGTACCCATTAAACACTAACTCCCCTTTCTCCCTCCACTCTGCTCTCTGTACCTATGAATTTGTCTGCCCTGCAAATTTCATCTAAGAGGAATTATACAATATTTGTCCTTTGTTACAGGCTTATTTGACTTTATATAATGTCTTGGAGCTTCATGCGTGTGTCACATTCTTCCTTTTAAAGGAATAATATTCCATCATAAGTACGGACATATTTTGACTTCCCACTCATCTGTCCATAGACACATGGGTTGTTTCCATCTCTTAGCTATTATGAACAATGTGGCTATAAACATGAGTGCACCCATATCTGAGTTTCCTGTGAGTAGAATTCCTGGGTCATAATTAATTCTGTTTAATTTTGTGAGGAGTCCCCATTTCATTTTGCATAGCTACTCTACCATTTTACATTCCTACAAGCAATGTGCAAGGACCAGTACCAACACTTGTCTCTTTCTGTTCATTTTACAATAGCCATCCTGGGGGGTGTAAAATGATGTCTCTTTGTGGTCTTGACTTGCTTTGCCCTGATGAGGTGCGAGGCTGATCATCCTTTCATGTTCCCAGGAGTTGACTGATAGCAGATGCAAAGGAGAGAATATGGCAGAAATTTCTTGGGTCTGGGTGTGAGAACCACTGAAAGGAAGGAGCACAGCTGGTAATGCAGGGGCTCTACAGGCTGATCCTGAGGGTGCCCAAAGTTGACTGTGGATTCAAAACTGGGGAGAGCCCAAGAACAAGGAAACTGAACAGTAAAGAGGAGCTGTTTTGAGTAAGCTGGTAAAACCACTGTTGTGGATCAGCCCAAAGGATCCTAAATTTTCGTTTCTGGTGGGAGGGAGAGGCCTGTCCTCCAACTGCACTCCTAGAACAGGCCTTTGCCAGGAGTGGAGCTAAGCCACCTTCCCACCATGTCCTCCCATAAGAGGCTCCAGGCCTAGTCCCAGGCACCTCAGGGACCAGATGACGACTGCGAAAGGCCACTAACCTGTCCCTCTGCAGAGGCTCCCAGCCTTGCTCCTCTTCCCCCTACTACTCCAACTCTAGTATGCACCCACCCCCCGCCAGCCACCTCCTTACTTTTCTTATGCCACCATGATCTGCAACTGTTTATTTGCTTGGCTTTTAGGTGTCCTTCTCCCGCTTTGGACCATGAGCTCATGAAAGGAGGGACTTTGTCTGTCTTCCTGGCACAGAGCAGGAGCTCAGTAAATATTTGTTGAACAAATGGTTGTACTGCTGCTTGAAGGCCCCAGTCTCTCCTCCACAGATGCAGGCTGGCTTCCACCTCTCCCCTCTATCTTGAGGCAGGTTCCACTTAGTTTTCTCATGGAAACCTCTCTCCTGACCTCCTTCCTCTCCTCACTGCTAGCTCTCAGCCCTGGGCTCCCCCAGCAAGCTGAGACTTCGGTCTCTTCCTTTCCAGTTTATCCCAAAACTCTCTTCTGGTCCTATTTTACCATATCATCCCCAGTCAGGAACCTGAACCCCCATGCCTATCAAATCTAGATTTTTCTGCCTAATTTCCTAAGTTCTCAAAAACCTGTAGGCCCATAGGGTTTTATGTTAATTCTTACACCCATAGGTATCAAGGGCCCAGAGGAATCTGTAGTCATTCATAGTTCTGGTGCTTCAGCCCCTCCGCAAATAGAAGCCTTAAAAATGTGTCACTTCTTTGACTCAGAAATTCCACTTCTTTGCATTTGTTCTAAGAAATAACCATAATTATATCCAAAGATATATCTTCAAGGATATGCATTATGGTGGAAAAGCGGAAATAAACTATCTAATCAAAAACAAGCAATTGTAGGGCTGGAGCTATATAGGTCAGTGGTAAAGCACTCGCATGGCACACCCAAGACCAGGGGTTAGATCCCCAGAACTGCCAAAACAAAACAAAAAGCAAATGTGTTCTTTTTTAAAATATTTTTTAGTTGTAGATGGACACAATATCTTTATTTATTTTATGTGGTGCTGAGGATAACAAGTTCAGTACCCCACACATGTGAGGCAAGTGCTCTACCACTGAGCCAAAACCCCAGCCCAACAAAAAGCAATCGTATAAATAAATTATGATGCATATGCAAAATTAAATGCTTTGAATTCATTACCAAATCATGCTGTAGAATTCTGCATACTACAATATGTTATTAACAGTGTTAATTTTTTCAAAGCAGGAATATTAATGAAAATACAATTTCAGGTACTAAAACAAAGGTCAAAATACTAGTGACTTAAACAAGATAGAAGTTAATGGAGTCTAGGGCCAATAAAGGGTTGTTTTAGTCGTTGTGACCAAAAGACTTGACTAGAACCATTTTAGAGGAAGAATAGTTTATTTGGTGCTCACAGTTTCAGAGGTCTCATCCATAGACAGCCAACTCCATTGCTCTCGGCCTGAGGTGAGGTAGAGCATCAAGTCAAGAGTGTGGTAGAGGAAAATAGCTCAAGACATGGCCACCAGGAAGCAGAGAGAGAGAGTTCTTGTCACCAGGATCAAAATATATACCCCAAAGCCATGCCCCAGTGACCTACCTCCTCTAGTCATACCCTACTGCCTACAGTTACCATCCAGCTAATTCATTCAAATGGACCAACACAATGAGTAAGTTAAGACTCTCATAACCTAATCATTTCACCTCTAATACTATTTGCATTTTCTCACATATAAGCTTTTAGGAGACACCTCTTCTAAACCATAACAGAGGTCTACAGGGTCAGAGACCCAGATTCCTTCTTTATTGTCACTTTGTCATCCTCAAAAATAATTTTAAAAATTTAAAACTCTGTCATTGACCTCACCTACCTCATGGCCTACAATGACTGCCCCAGCTCCTGGCATCACAGCTGTGGTGGAAAGGGAGAAGTAGACACAAAGGGCAGGCTCCCATTTTTTAAGGACGTGAGCCAGAATTTGCATACATCCCTTCTACTCACATCCATTAGCCAGAAACTAATCACACAGCTCTACCTCACTGCATGGGAGACAAGGAAAATGGATCCTATGCCCAGGGAGATCCTGGTGCTTCAGTAAGTACTAAAGGATTCAGGGAGAGTAGATATGGGGGTACTGAATAGCCTTTCCATAGCAGACAGCGAGACAGCACGTCCAGTAGCATACATACCAAAAAGTATAGCAGCGATAATCTCTAAATGGTGATTTTTATATTTGTTTGTGCTTTTATGTACATGTTCTTTGATAAATATATATTACTTTTGAAGTCAAGATTTTTAAAAAGTTAAGTTATTTCCTAAGAACTATTTGAGTCTCCCTGAACTTCTGCTTCATGTCCTGCCAGCCCAGCCCTGACTCATTTCACCTCAGGACTTCCAATCACGCCATCCCAGAGGCTCAGCAATGCCTGACCTCCTTCTTCCAATATCCCCATTCATTTCTCCTTATCCTTCAAGGTCAGTTCCTAATCCATCCATCTCACCCCCGTTCCTCCAGGAGATTCTGAACTGTCACAGGCTCTAGATAATCTTGTCTCTGAAGTACATCCACACGCACGCTGTCACACTTCTGTTAAGCTTCTGCAGTCCTCCCACCGCATTTTATTTGAGCCTCAATAAGACTGTAAGCATCTGGAAAGCAGGTGGACATTTTACATTTCTGTGGCCTGTCCCTCTAGCTGACCTGGGTAGGTGCTCCCGTTTCTGTACAGAGAGATGAAGCCATCATCAAGTATTTCTGCCACACTTTATCAAAGAGGATGTGATCAGGCAGTAGACAGGTTTGGGTTCAAATACTTATGGACTGCATCACCTGGTCTGTGATGGGATCTATTAACTTTTTTTCCTGGGATCTATTAACTTTTTTTTTTCCTTTGGTACTGGAGATTGAACAACAGGGATGCTTAACCACTGAGCCACATCCCCAGGCCCTTTTTTTTAAAATATTTTTTTTAGTTGTAGATGAACATAATATCTTTATTCAGTTTATGTGGTGCTGAGGATCGAACCCAGTGCCTCAAACATGCGAGGCAAGCACTCAACCGCTGAGCCACAACCTCAGCGACCCCAGCCCTTTTTCATATTGTATTTAGAGACAGGGTCTCAATGAGTTGCTTAGGGCCTTACTAAATTGCTGAGGCTGGCTTTGAACTCTCTATCCTCCTGCTTCAGCCTTTGAAGCCACTGGGATTATATGTGTGTGCGGGGGCCTTATTCACTTATAAAGTTAAACAAACTTGCAAATGTTGCCAAGATCGTTTTTTTTTTTCTTTTTGGTACTAGGGATTAAACCCAGGGATGATTTACCACTGAGCTACATCCTCAATCCATATATATACACACACATATATATGTATATATACATATATATGTGTGTGTATATATATACACATGTATGTGTATATATAATCTTTATTTATTTTTGTTTATTTATTTATTCTATGTGGTGCTGAGGATTGAACCCAGTGCTTCACATGTGCGAGGCAAGCACTCTGCCACTGAGCCACAACATCAGCCTGTATTTTTATTTTGAGATAGGATTTTGCTAAGTTGTGGAGGACCTCACTAAGTTGCTGAGGTTGGCCTAGAACTTGCAATCTTCTTGCCTCAGCTTTCTGAGACATTGGGATTATAGGTGTGTGCCACAGTGTCCAGCTTCAAGGTCATTTTTTAAATTTTTTAGTTGTAGATGGACACAATAATTTATTTATTCATTCACTCATATGTGGTGCCGAGGAATGAACCCAGTGCCTCATACATGCTAAGAAAGGACTCCACCACTGAGCTACAATCCCAGTCCTTCAAGGTCATTTTTTAAAAATATTTTTCTTTTTGCCAGGCATGGTGGCACATACTTTTAATCCCAGCCACTGGGGAGGCTGAGGCAGGAGGATCACAAATTCAAGGCCAGTCTTGGGAACTTAGCAAGATTGTCTCCAAATAATAAATAAATAAACAAACAAACAAGCAGGATGGAGGATGTAGCTCAGCAATAGAGCACCCCTGGGTTTATTCCCAGTACCAAAAAATATATATTCTTTTTACAAAATGCCCATGTTATAGAAATATTGAAAAATGCAGAAAAATACAAAACACAAAAGCAAAATACCTGCAATTCTAACCCTTTGTCCTCCCTTTTCATCAAACATATGAAGTACATCAAATTGAGTGCAGTGACACACAGCCAAAATCCCAGGGACTTGGGAGTGTATGGAAAGGACACAGGCCACAGTGAAGAGCCCTGGTCCCCAGTCCCCCTGGGCTATTCCACCTGCCCAGCCTCACTAAGCCCTGTTTCCCAGTCAGGAATGAGGAGCCTACACCGAAGGCTGCTGTGAGTGGTCCTAGGAGAATCCACCTCAAAGACATTGCCACAGTGGTTGGGATGCAGCAAGCAGCCCACAGAGTCAGCTGCCATCATCGTCATTCAAATTTTAGCTAATCTGAGAGGCAAAAATTAAATTGTGCTGTTGCTTTAATTTGCATTTTTTCAATTACTAAATGATTATGGCAACTTCTCCTAAGAGTATTGCTGACTTCCTACGGACATGTCATTCATTGGGCCAGCATGGCAATCTTGCCACAGTGCTCTGAAGAGCCTCCTAGTGCAGGCCTGAGCCATCTGTCATAGGCTAACCTAGAAAGGACTTGTACTTGCCACAGTGGTGCCTCCAGGAGGCCTTGCCTACTATACAGACTGCCCCTGTTTCGCCTCAGGACCATCCTGAGGCTGGGCTTAGGGCCAGGATGCTTGAAACAGTGACAGTCAGATTTAGTCTTCCCAGGGATTGAGAGGATCTCAAGAGGCCTGTGCATTAGGGCTGCCCTTCGTAGGGCCATTCCCCAGTTCAGCTACCAATAGGGTTACCAGGCTTAGCAGATAGCAAACGTTAAACTTGAAGTTCAGATAAATAGCAAATAATTTTTCAGCATAAGTGTGTTCCAAATAGTGCATGGGATATACTTATACAAAAAATTTCTTTGTTTGAAATTTATTTATTATCTGAAATTCAAATTTAATTGAGAAACTTTTTTTTCCCCTCAGTACTGGGGATTGAACCCAGGGGAGCTCTACCACAGAGCTACATCCCAAACCTTTCATTTTTATTTTGAAACAAGGCCTTGCTAAGTTGCCAAGGCTGGTCTCAAATTTACCTTCCCCTTGCCACAGTGTCTGAAGTTGCTAGGATTATCAGATTCTTTATTAACTTAACCTGTTTTATCAGTTTCCTTTCTTACTACTGTAACAAATTACCACAGATTCAGTGGTTTAAAACAGTGTAAGCCAAAAGTCCAAAATCAGTTTCAGTATAGTTAGGTCCTGTTGATTGCCAAGCTGGTTCCTTCTGGAGGCTCTACGGAGAATCCCACTCCTCATCCTTTCCCGACTCTAGAGGATGTCTGCATTCCTTGACTTGTGTCCTCTTCTCCCCATTTTCCAAGCTTGCAATGTAGCATCTTCAAATCTGTCTCTCTCACTCTGCCATTCTTGCCTTCTTCTTATGAGGACCCCTATGATTATATTAGGCCCACCTAGATAATCCAGAATAATGTCCCCATCTCATGGTCCTTAACTTGATTATACCTACAAAGTCCTTTTTACCATGTGAAGTAACACAGTTACAGATTCTGGGGATCAGGATGGGGAACATCTTTGGCGAAACGATCATTCAGCTTGCTGTACCCTTCTGGTTCCAATCATACACTACATTGCTTCTACGGCAAGACACATTCTGCATTCTGAACACCAACCCCAAATTTCTCCCTCAATCTATATAATGGCACTTGTCATATAATAATGCAGCTATTTTACAACTCTCTGTCCCACTCCCTGGCTTCGAGGACAGAAACAAGAGCAATGCTCAGCCTTCCTTGTGATTGACATACAGAAGTACTTGAGAAAATGACGATTGAATAAATATGAAATATTCCTCTCACAATGTATCTATATTTCATAAGTAAACAAGAAAAGATGTGTTGGTGTGAACGTGAACTTGGTGGGAAGGGAGCTGGGGCCTGGACAGAACTGAGCAGCAAATGGAGCACCTTGCGCAGATGGGCTTGAGGCAGAGGGCAGCAGCAGCCAACCATGACCTCCCTGGGTGTACGTGAAGGGGGTGGTTATGAGTGTGGCAAGGTTCCCCAAGCACACCTCACAGCAAGGATTTGGGTGCAAGAGCTTCATTTGGGAGGTGTTCCTGAAGCTAAAGAAGCAATGAAACTGGGAAGAGCCTGGTGGAGGGGCTCTGGGCTCCTGAGGCTCCACCCCCTGGGGCCTCAGAATTGTCTGAGGCAGAGGGATAACAGAGACCATTATTGCTCTTGTTATGTCACCTGTTTACAGGTGACCAAAGCAGGGGACCCCAGGGAATATGACAGAACACCCACATTATCTAAGAGGTGGGATCGCAGTGAGGTATACCTTCATTTACTTTTATAATATTTTCAGAGTTTACCAAATGGAAGAATATTTCTATTTTGTAGAAAATATAGATAACAGTAGGAAGTATTTACATGGCGATCCTCAAAGTCCTCTGCTGTGGTTGGCCCCCTCAAGAATGACTACCTCTCAGCCCCCACGACAGCTGCCGCCTCGATTATCCTGGCCATAATAAATAAATAAAATTTTAAAAAGGGCTGCACCAAAAACACCCCACTAGCACTTCTGACTCTGGTTAACTACAATTCTCTTCTTCCCACTCACTCACTTGTCACAAGCAGTTATCAGTCTTTAGTCACAGTTCATCAGAGTCCATCTTTGATAATTAATGGTCTCTTCTTAGAAGAAAATAAACCTCAGTCATTATAAATTCACCAAGATCATTCTGTTAGGGTGAACCGTTTTATTTATTTATTTATTTTGGTTTATCTTCTTGTTATAATTAATTTCTTTTTATCTTATTGTATTCACACAACGGATACCCACACCAGGATGTGCCTATCAGAGCATCTTCCTTCGCTCCTTTGTTCTTGAGTTGAGGCCTAAAGAAAAAGGCCATCAAACTAGCTGTCACATGTGACAAGACTCTTCTGAGCACAAAGAAAGCAAGTGACCTGCCAGGCCCCAGGGCAGCAGCACTCCACCCCTTGGGGCCAGCCAGTCCTTGCCACTGTTGCCCTGAGTGCTCCCACCCCAGTTTTGATGGATAAAGATTCATAAATCAAAGCAGAAAGATTGCAACCCAAAGGCACTGAAGTCACCCCTTCTGTCTAGTTTCTTGAAGAGAAAATGAAAGAATAAGTAAACATTTCTTTCACTCATTAATCCCATAAATTCTTGTGCACAGGCACACATCTGTAACCCCAGCTACTCAGGAGGCTGAGGCGGGAAGATTGCAAGTTCCAGGCCAACTTGGGCAATGAAACAAGATCCTGTCTCAAAACAAAATTTTAAAAATGGCTGGGAGCTGGGCACCGTGGTACACACCTGTAATCCCAGCGACTTGGGAGGCTAAGGCAGGAGGATCTCAAGTTCAAACCCACCCTCAGCAGCTTAGCGAGGTCCAGTGCAAATCAGCAAGACTCTGATTCTAATAAAATATAAAAAAGGGCTGGGGATGTGGCTCAGTGGTTAAGCACTCCCGAGTTCAATCCCTGGTGCCATAATAAATAAATAAAGAGAGCTGGGGATATAGTTCAGGGGTAGAGGATTTAATGCCCAGTACTGCATCAGTTGATCAATCAATCAATCCATTCTTGTTGTCATCTGTTATGGGCTAGACATTGTGCTCAATGCCCAAGGAAAGATTAAATGTGAATTATTCTTCCCAGGAGGAATAACGTGTATAATGCCTGGGAGGCTATCTGGTCAGCTCCAAAACAGAACAAGTGGGAGTGAGGAGGAAACATAGAAAAGAGAAGAAGTAAACGATCTCACCTGAGAGAAACTCAGGGTCACCAGTGTGCTGCTGGCTGGCAGAGTAGCAGTGACTGACGGTTTAGAAATACATGGTATCTCGTTCTATCTGAAACCTTAAGGAACACAGTGTTTCCATAAATAAGCATCACACACACTCCTACCCCAGAAGGCTCTGGGGCCTGTCACAGAGTTGGGAAGAGAGGTTGCATTTCTGTTTACTTTGGCAAATCTAAATTTGTAGCTAGAGTCTCATCACAAGGCTTGCCTCACAGACCCTGGGCCCTGTCACAAAGAAGGTCCTGAGAGCAAGGAGAACTGGGTAACCCACTAAAGTGGGCGGCTCGAGCCTGGGGTCCCTGACAGCTGTTCTCTGACTATCCACCATTCTGTCCTTCAACTGCACAATCTGTCTTGCCAAGATAATTGGCATTCCATTTTCAGGGGACGAGCACGGAGCACAAAAGATTTACTAGCTTTGCCATAAAACTGGTTCCACCTCCGTGAATTAAATTCAGTTAGCTGCCTCCTTGTCCTGGCTGTGTTTCTAATCAGGGGTGCCCCCTCTGCCTGGTCTCCAGGTGAGGGGGGTTGGAAAGAGAGCGACATAGGCACTTGGCAGGCTACACCACTGGTAGAATACTGCTGCATGTAAGATGCTCATCTCCTTAGTGGCAAAGAAATAGTTGGCTCTTTCTCCACATATCTCCACTAAGGACTCAGCTCCCCCATATCCACACTGTGAGCACTCTGAGGGCTGCTGGAGACCACTCTGCTCTGACAACTTTCTCTGCCACTAACATTATCTCCTAATTATCTTCTCAGCAGTGACAGCACAGTACCAGTCCTTAACTTGTGCAAAATGATCATAATACCCAATCTGATTGGGAGGAAAGCAAATTTTGCTGTTCTTGGAACTACTTGGAACTGTTATCATTTTCCCAAAGGGCCTAAATAATATTCACAATCATCAGAAAGGAAAACACACACACATTACTTTAAGTGACCATTACTCAGAAGACAATAATACACATTTTTCAGGCAGATGAATATGTTTATGTAATAGGGTAAGTCTTGTCCTCAGCAGAGCTTCCAAGAACCAGAGTCATTAAGTTAATGGCCTGAAACAGAACAGAAAGGATGTCAGACTCGCGTCTGCTCCATGCTACACACCCTGGGCGGTGGGATGCACTGCAGTCTTTAAGAAATTATTATTACTTTTTTTAAGAACAAATTACTTTTCCCAACAGACTTCACCTAAACAGCTGTCGTTCAAGGGGAAGAGCATAGTTAGCCTGGAAATCAAGTGGTGGTATTTAAAAGCCAACTTGGATAAGCCTGTCATGGCAATTGTGCCTATCCTTAGAGATGGACGACTGGAAGTCACTCCCCCCGCCACCAAAGTTTCCTCCTTGGCTTCAAGCCCCTTCTTCATCTCTGGTTGGTTCTTGGTGACATAAACAGTTTCTGATGGCCTAAGCCTGTTCTACCACTAGTGTGGCACCAAAGGGACAGATAAATAGCCTGAAACCACTAAGCCTCGGTTGGCTGTCCTTGACTTCATAAACACAGAATCCTAGCTGGCCATGTTGGTGACATAAGGGGGAAATCAATAAAGGGCTGTGAATGGACCGATGCTTTGAAACAGCTAGAAAAGTTACCCGAAAGTATTTGCAAGCCTGACACCTGGATCTACAGGCCCCACAGGGAGCTCCACCTTAGGCCCAAATGCTGCCTGCCTAGCCCCTTCCTCCTCAGGGACCCTCTGCAGACAGCCTCAAGTCCCAAGAAAGTGGCACAGCATAGCACTTCCTAGCTCTCGAGTACATGGACAACAGCTTTTAGAGCACCAGCCTGGAGCAGTGTGCAGGTTAACTGGGAATCAGTTGGATCTCCAGCCCTGTTTTAATTCTGAACCCACTTCACAGTTGTCAGAAAACCACCTAGTTCCTTGAGGGCCATGTTCTTTTGTTTGCAAAAAAAAAAAAAAAATATTAGAGCAATCTCCTGAGCCATCAGTTTATTGGTCATTAAACCTCACAATTGCTCAGGTGAAAGGTACTGTCGAAATGTAAAAACACCATTAATGATTCTCACTAGCTTTACAAGAGGAAATGTTGGCAGAACAGTATGTTCTATCATTTAAACTAAAAAGCTCTCTTCCCTTCCCAAAATGTAGCAGCCAGGTGCCTCTCCAAGTTTCCCTTTCCCCTCTACCCACCTGCCTCCCCCCCAGCTCTGCAGGGTGCCAGCCTGGCCAGTTTCTGTAATGTGGTCTTTAATAAAGTCCATGCTGCCACTCCCAGGAAGCTGGGACATACGGGCAATTAGCTGAACTGCCAGTTGTCATTTCTGACTTCAGGCCCTGTGCTATTTCTTGTAAATAATTGGGGAACAAATGTCTACCCCATGCTAGTCTTACCTCATGCCTTTCTCAAATCAATTCAACAAAGGTTTGTTGACCAGTTACTAAAGCATCAAACAGCAAGAGAGAGAAAATTTAATTCCAGTAAAAAAGTATTCATTATCACCAAGATGTGAAGTTGGCCCTGAGGATGCCAAAATGATTGGCACAAGCTCTGCCTTTGAGATGCTGACAGAAGACCATGTCCTTACCCTCAAGGAACATACAGCCACTAACACTAATGAGAGGTCATCACCCACCTGCTGCGATACAAGGCCCAGCCAAGTAAAAGGCAAAGGGGGGGCCCTGCCAAAGGCAGGGACTATGGAAAGATAGAGGCTGAGGTGTCTGAGTGGGACTGAGAGGCACAGGATTGCAGCAGGGACAAGAAAGTGGCATGGGAACATGATGCTCTAGTCCCAGTGCCAGCAAAGTGCAGAATTTCAATTTCAGGAAGAATAATTGCAGAGCAAGGCCATCCATGAAGGTCCTTGGTCATGGATGGGTTCTTTGTGATCACACTGCAAAGATTTCCAATGAGTTACTTAGAGTAGCAGGCATGAGTTTATTAGAACAGACAGAAAGAGGGAAAAAGGAAACACTCTCAAAGGAGAAAGAGAGAGAGAGTGGGTCCTCTCAGAGGAGAAGGATGGCTTGCCTCTCCTACCCTCCTATCTTTTTTTTTTTTTTGGTACTGGAGATTGAACTCAGGGGCACTCGACCACTGAGCCACATCCCCAGCCCTATTTTGTGTTTTATGTAGAGACAGGGTCTCACTGAGTTGGTTAGCACCTTGCCGTTGCTGAGGCTGGCTTTGAACTCACAATTCTCCTGTCTCAGCCTCCCTAAGTGCTGGGATTACAGGCTTGAGCCACCGCGCCCGGCTCTACCCTCCTATCTTACTGCTGGCCCCAGGGAAGTTTCCAGAAAGTCCTGGCCAGGTCACCTCTTGACTTTTGACAGACAGCAGGATTACATTAGACTTTCAAGTCCCCCCTGCACATGGTTTTACCTCATGGAGGGCAGATTTTACCATTTTAATGATGTACCAAAGAGCCAAGGCAACTCTGGGTCACCTAATTGGGACTTGTTCTTACAGGTTGAGAGCTTTGCTTCTAATTATCCTGTCTCCCCAAATCCTGGAATCTGATCTGTATAAAGGTCACAAAAGTCCCCCTTCAGAGTGACTTGTGTTCTTATGGGCAGGCAGGAGCCTTTGGGCCTACATTTCTCCTGCAGATGACAGGTCGTTTGCTGAGGAATGCAGCATATGCTACTGACTTAAGCCAGGCAGAGCCAGAGTGGTCTCAGGTCAATTGCTTTTTGTGTGTGTATATGTGTGTTTGTGTGTGTGCATGTGATACTATTGAACCCAGGGTCACTTTACCACTGAGCCATATCTCCAGCCCCCCCCCTTTTTAAATATTTTTTGGTTGTGGATGGATGCAATATCTTTATTTATTTTTATGTGGTGCTGAGGATTGAACCCAGTGCCTCACGCATGTGAGGCAAGCGCTCTACCACTAAGCCACAATCCCAGCCTTTTCCAGCCCTTTTAATTTTTTATTTTGAGGCAAGGTCTCGCTAAATTGCTGAGGCTGGTCTCACACTTTAAATCCTCTTGCCTCAATCTCCCAAGTGGTTGAAATTATAGGCCTGAGCCACCATGCTTAGCAGGTAAACTGCTTTTTAAAATAATGCATAAAGGGGTCAGCACAGTAGGCCCAGACTATAGAATTATTCCCTTAACCTCATGTTCCCATCATTTATGTCTGCCTGCTACCTATCAATTCCCATCGTTCTTAGTTGGAAAGAACTCTTGTAACAACAGATCAACAAGAAAAAAACAAATAGAAGTTTATTTGTTAACATGTATATCTCACATGTACATGGAAAATCCCCTGGGAATGAGAATTCCCTTAAGGGGTAGCTTTGAATTCCAGCTTATATAGCATCTTCAACAAAGAATTGCACATTTTTAAAGAAGTCACAAGACTTAGGAAAAAGACTTTTGAGTGACTACAGGTAGAAACTTGGGGGAAGGCAAGTAAAAGCAAGTTAGTAAGGTTTGTTAATGTAGATTCTTTTTGTTGTTGTTTTTAAATACACATGACAGTACAGTGTATTTTGACATATTATACATACATAGAGTATAACCCATTCCAATTAGGATCCCATGTTGTGGCTGTACATGATGTGGAGTTACACTGGTCATGTATTCATAGATGAGCAAAGGAAAATTGTGTCAGATTCATTCTACTGTCTTTCTTATTCCTAATGTAAATTCTTCTGGTATCACTTCCAGGAAGACAAGACTTAGAAGCCATCTTCAGTGGCTAACCTTTGTTCTCCATTGTAGAGATTGGACAGGATACTTTTGTCTTTTGTTTACATCCTGCCTTTAGGCAAATGGAGGAAGTCAGAGAGCTCTCCTACATCTGCTTCTTCTTAGTTATCTTCAACTCAAAAATCATTCATACTTTGGGGACACATATTCTGATCTTTGCAAAGGAAAGGGAGCAGGAAAGGCAGACAGAAGCTTGGAGAGATGACTGTGTCTCAGGTTGAGCCCTCCTCGTGGAGGGCCGTGGTGGCCGTGCTGAACAGTCTGCACCTGACTTCCTTAATGGGCAGCAAGTGGAGTTTAGGAGTTTAGTTTAGCTTCCATCCACTCACTCTTGCTTCCTCTCTCTGAAGCCCCCCTCTCTACTTTCTGTATTGCAGGTGTGAGAGCTGAAGTAGGAGGAGCCTCCAGCTCTCTCGCTTCTGAGGGAGAGTTCAGAGAAGCTGGGCTGAGAATTTGCACCTTTGGGTTAGTCTTGACTCTGATCACACTGGCCCACTGTGTGACACCAGGCCAGTCTCTCTCCCACTGGTCAAGTGCCAGAGATGGCCTCTAGTGATTAAGACAATTAAAATAATCCACCTCACATTTCTACCACCTGATTGTCTGGGATGATGGTACCATGAGCACAGGACTGTCTCCCCTAGTGGACTGTCCTCGCCTTGACAGCAGATATATCTGTATTCAGCATTGCTTGTCCTCGAATTTGGCCTGATGCCTTGCACATTTCAAGCACTGATATACATCTGTTGAATGCACATATAAAACAATATTATTTTTATTGCCCTACTTTATAAGTAAGCGCATTATTTTCCAAGTTCCATAAAGAGAGCAATAGCAATTCCCATGCCAATACAAACCCTTCATGGTTCTTCCCTTCAGTCACCTTAATTTTTAACTTCCTGAACATTCAGAAATCTAGCAAACAGTGCCAATGTCTGCAACTGTTCTCATTCACTAATGCAAAAACTGCAAAATCCCAAAGAGGATTTAAAGATGTTTATCCAAGCTCAGACTCGCCAATGCAGAACAAATACATAAATACATAGGTCTGAAGCTGGATCCCAACACTGTCAGATCCTGGCTTTTGCAACTCCAGCAGAGCCATTTCCAGACTCACTGCCTCTTTCTGGGGCCCAAGGTCCAGGCTGTGCCTTGCAGCCTGCTGGCTCTGCACAGGAATAAATCAAGACTGGCTGCTCAAGACTCTGTCTAAGCCTGCACAGCCTTTGGGGTTCCAGAAAACACATGGCCCAGGAATAGCTCATGGTTGGCATGGAAGTGGGAGAATGTAACATATTTCTATTTCCAATACGAAATTTATGAGGACCAGAATTTGCCTGGGGTGGGACTCCGGAGGACTGAGTCAGCTCTCTGAATCCTACTCACATGATGGCCCAGGACTAACCGGGAAAAAAAGAGCCAGACAAGCAGTAATGACAGCAAAGTCAGGCACTGGTCTTGAAGTTAAGGGGCCTGGTTCCTGGCCCTGGTTTTATCATCACTGGCCATATCACATTGGGCAAGTCCCTCACCTTCCCAAACCTGCCCCCTAAGGAGGAATAGTACCTGCCTAGCTATGGCAGTCAACTAAGTTAATGTCTACAGGTACGTTTTAAACAAAAATCATGATGGAAACTGACTATAAATTACTGGTGATGCCAAGGATAATGGGTTCCAACCCCTCTGTTTTAGTCAGCTTCTTTGCTGCTGCGACTAAAAGACCCAACCAGCACAACTATAGAGGAGGAAGAGTCTATTTGAAGGCTCCAGGTTTCAGAGGTCTCAGTCCATAGAGAGCAGGCTCCATTCCTGGGGGCTCAAGATGAGGCAGAACATCATGGTAGAGGAAAGCAGCTCACGTCATGATCAGCAAGCAGAGAGACTCCACTTGCCTGATAGGAATATATACCCAAAGCCACGCCCCAGTTCCCACCTCCTCCAGCCACACCCTACCACTTCAGTTACTGCTCAGTTAATCCCTGTTAGGGGATTAACTCACTGATTGGGTTAAGACTCTTACAACCCAATCATTTCTCCCGTGAACCTTCTTGCATTGTCTCACATGTGAGCTTTTGGGGGACACCTCACCTCCACACCATAACAGGATCCCCGAGTGTCATGGGCCTGAGGCTGACAGCGAGTTGACCCCATAAGTAAGACTCTTTGGATGACTTTACAAATCCCACTCAAAGACTATACCTGAAGGAGACTCAGAGAGCTGTGCTTTTTTCTGTCAATACGGTAAAGCCCTAAGAACAAAATTTTCACATACTCACTATAGAAAAACAAGACCAAAAATGAGAGACCAAAAACAAGAACATTTAGAATACTGTCCTAGCTTGGGCTGTCATAACAAAATACCACAGACAGGGTGGCTTAAACAACAGAAATTTATGTTCTCACAGTCCTGGAGACTAAGTCCACGCTCAAGGTGCCAGTCAGCCCGGGGTTCTGGTAAGGGCTGTCTTCCTGGCTCTCAGACAGCTGCCTTCTGCCAAATATAGTCACACTAGGAGTTAGGGACTCAGACATGAATTTGAGGGCATGTTTTTTTTGGTCCATGGAACCCAACAATCTCACCCACCTGGAGAAAATTACTATTTATACCGTATGTCTTCTGCCATTTTTCTAAGCACATAGATTTTTGTAAAAATGAAGTCATACTACACAGATCACTTTGTCACCTGATTTTTTTTTACTCAGCAACATGTTGATAGTTTTCCACATCATCAAATTTATTTCTCCAACCAGGCACGGTGGCCCATGCCTGTAATCCTAGCAGCTTGGGAGGCTGAGGCAGAAGTATCTCAAGTTTGAGGCCAGCCTCAGCAATTTAACAAGGCCCTAAGCAACTCAGCAAGACCCTGTATCTAAATAAAAAATAAAAATAAAAAGGGCTGGGTATGTGGCTCAGTGGTTAAGCGCCCCTGGGTTCAATTCCCAGAACTAAAAAAAAATGTGTGTGTGTGTGTGTGTGTGTGTGTATGTATATATATATATAAAATTTCTCCAGGGCTAGGTCATGTAGCACAGTGGTAGGGCACCTGCCTAGCATGTGTGAGGCTGGAGATCAATCCCCAGCACTGAAAAAAAAAAAAATTCACTTCTCCAACATCACTTTAATAACTTTGTAAATTCCTTGGCTTGGCTATACCACTGTTTCTATGATACCTAATTCTGACCTTGTGGTTTGTTGCCAACTTTCCCCATATTTGAGAATGCTGAGATGAACACCTTATTTTGTTAATACAAATTCCTGGAAATGAAATCATGGGTCAGGGGGCATGCCCACTTCTAGTTTCTGGTGAGTAGTGTCAGTATGCCCTTTTATTCTCCCACCAGCAACAAAAGGCAATGTGGCCTCATTTTTGTTTTCTTTTGTTTGCAGTACTGGAGATCAAACCCAAGGGTACTCTACCTAAATTAAATAAGGGCCGAGCTACATCCTCAGCCTGTGTTTTATTTTGAGACAGGGTCCTGCTAAGTTGCTGAGCTGTCCTCGAATTTGCAATTCTTTCACCTCAGCCTCTCCTAAATAGCTGGAACTACAAGCGCACACCACCCAGTCTGGCTTCTTGCTTCTCAAAATTTGATTGATTGATTGATCGATTGAAGTGCTAGAGATTGGACCCAGGGGCATTCTATTACTGAGCTACATCCCTAGTCCCTTTTATTTTTTTAAAATTTTTATGTTAAGACAGGGTCTTGCCAGGATACCCAGTCTGGTCTGGAACTTCTGATCCTCTGGCCTCAGCTTTCTGAACTTCTGGGATTACAGGTGTGCACCACCATACCCAGCCTCAATTTTTTAAAAAATGAACTTATTATTTTGTAATAAATTTTATCTATGGGAACGTCGCAATGATAGAACAGAGTTTTCATACATACTTCACCTAGTTTATCTCAATAATGATATATAACCTGCCTAGTATGCATTTGTCAAAACTAAGAAATTAACACTGGTACATTACCATTAACTAAACTGCTGACTTTATTGGTATTTTACCAGGTTTTTTTTCCATGAAGGTCCTTTTATGGTTTCAGGATCCAATTCAGGACACTTCACTGTATTGTATGTGGCGTCACTTTAATTTTTTTTTTTGTGGGTGAAGGGTACCAGGGATTGAACTCAAGGGCACTAGACCAGTGAGCCACATACATCCCCAGCCCTATTTTGTATTTTTTATTTAGAGGCAAGATCTCACTGAGTTGCTTAGCACCTCGTTTTTTCTGAGGCTGGCTTTGAACTCGAGATCCTCCTGCCTCAGACTCCTGAGCCGCTCAGATTGTAGGAATATGCCACTGCACCCGGCACTTTATAATTTTTATCTTTTTCAACCACTGGAAAGCCCCTGGTATCTCTCATGCTAACTCGGGGTTACTGTTCATTGTTTTGGGGGTTGACTTATTCTGGCTCATACTTGTTATATCAGCAGTTTATTGTTGCGATGGCAGGGAGGGTGATTTAGGAAACTGACTTGTAGCATACCTCCTCCAACTTTGCAAGAGCCACGGTGAAAGGTCTTTATGTGTGAAAGGACACACGTGTTCCACTGGCTCTCTCATGTGAATGTCATGCAGGGAACATTTATAAACAACAGCACCACAATTGGATTTTGCTCTATATTTGGAAAATTTGGCCCTTCATTACAAAGCAAGCTGATGTTATCTTATTTAGTTCATTCTTTTGCTCATCTCCTGTAATCATTAAATTATACAGCCATATTTCCCAAGCTCTAGAGGAAAAAAAGGATTAGGAATAAAATCTTTTAAGCTTCTTTAGAAGAGCTCCGGATTCATTTATGAATGGCGGATGCAGAGCCAGGGAGTGATCTATTCTGAGCTGCCCTCGGTGAATGATTTGCTTCATTTTCCGTGGTTTTATAATGTTCTCTCTCTAATGTGGAACAAGGATGGCACCTTTAATATTCTGTTCCTGGATGTATCCCTGATTGCTCCATGACCCTATCCCCAGGGGCAAAAGTGAATGAAGGAATGAAAAATCATGAAATACATGAATGATCAGAAGGAAGAAAATAAAAGCCAGGAAGAAAGGGCTGCCGGGTTGTTTATCATCCTCCTCTGGATAAGGACGTTTTGATCTGGCAGAGCAGCTCCTTGCCTTCCTCAGAACTGTTGGATTAGAAGGCTTTGTTCTTTCCTTAGGAAGGCCCATTTCTCTTAGGGGACTCGAAAACTTACCAAAGACTTGGTAAGCTATTACAGCAATCCTCCAACCAGTATTTGGAGGCTGAGTTATCTTCCAACTTCCAAATCTGTCCAAACCATGAGTGATTCACTTATATTTTCATTTTCTCTCATTTTCTCTGAGAGTCCAATTTGGACTCTTCAGCAAGGTTCCTTGGGGACACCTATTCATTTCTCTGGGCAGTTCAGCTTTGGCTTAGGATTTCCCCAGGGCCATCACCAACCCCCTCATTGTGAGGGAAAGTGTTGCCCGCAGGCTCACAGGTTCTCCGGGGGAAATCTTCTGGAAGGACTCTTCTGGTGATTGCTACTAGGACTGTTTTCCTCCCAGGCAGCTCAGCCAGAATGTGGCTCTGCAGGCAGATTTGCATTCCAAATACGTGGCCCATTTGCCTCATTATGTATTGTGTCTTTATTAAGAATAAGAGGGAAATCAGGGCTGGGGTTGTGGCTCAGTGGCAGAGCGCTTGCCTCACATGCATGAGTCACTGGGTTCGATCCTCAGCACCACATACAAATAAATAAATTAAATAAAGATATTGCGTTCATATACAACTAAAAAATATTTAAAAAAAAAAAAAGAGGGAAATCAGAGCAGAGGCACGTCTCTGAGATGACAGCTTCCCCCAGGCAGGCCACGGCCTCCTCATGAAGACCCACACACTCTCATCACTTCTGTGACCAGGAGACAAGCCCCTAAGAGCTGCCTAAGGATACAGGGCAAAACTGAATCACCTGGACAGCACCCATAACTCACAGCTAATTAGTGTGACCTCAAATTCTGCTTCTTGCACCTTGAGCTTGCAAAAGTATCCTTAAAATTGGCTTATTTGCAATCAGCTTGGGGACCAAGGATTGAAACTTATGAGAAAAGGTGGCAATAGGAACAGCCCAAATATCTCTCTACAGCCCCCTGAGAAATCTGTTCTTCCCAGCTTCCTCATTAATCAAGAGAAGGGCTGTCTAGCACACACTGTCTCTTTTTAACACTTTGTATCTCTTGCCTTTGATTAATCCAATCAATAAATATGGTGCCAAGTGCTCTTCTTAGCATCTTAAAAGTTGGCCCCTAATTTTCCCTACCATAGATAAAGCAGAATCTATGGGGATCTCTATATTCATAACAATTATGGCATCTGAAATTGGCTGAAGTATTCTTTCATCAGTTCAATTCAAATGAAGTCAAAATGGACCAAAGCCCACGCCCAAGAAACTGACACTAAATGCTGCAAATGCTCCACAGATGGGAACTCAAAGAGACTCTGCACCACCCTCCCCTACTCTATTTGGGGGAAAGGGTTTGTCTCTCATCTGCTCTTGGTCTGTGCTCTCCCTGCTCTTCTAGGTTACCTGGTTCTTTGTTCTCTGCTTCTCCTCCCTTCACGTCTTGGGCATCAGGGGAGAAGGCTATGCTTACTGCCTGGTCCTTCTTTTTTAAGGGAGTACTGGGGACTGAACTCAGGGGCACTTGACCACTGAGCCACATCCTCAGCCCTATTTTGTATATTATTTAGAGACGGGGTCTCACTGAGTTGCTTAGTACCTCACTTTTGCTGAGGCTGGCTTTTGAACTCGCAATCCTCCTGCCTCAGCCTCCCAAGCTGCTGGGATTACAGGGGTGAGCCACCGTGCCCGCCTGGCTGCTTGGTCCTTCTGATATGAGATTGTGTTGGAGCAGATTCTGGGGTGGTACTGCACAGGCATGTCAGGTAGAAGTGGGTGGGGGCTGTGTTTATGTAGGTTGAGACAGTAGTGCTTACAAGCCATCAGTATTAAACTCAGATGAATTAACTTTAGGCAAGTTAGTTCATCTCTTTGTGCCTCACTTCTCATCTGTAAAGCAGAGATAATATTAGTACCTACTCATAGGGCTAAAAGATTAAGAATATGTACCAAGCATTTAAAGCAGTACTTGGCATGGGATAAGTATTATAATAAAACAGAAAAAATTAATTTATCTCTTAAATTTAAAAAAAGGCCACAGGGGTTGGGGTTGGGGTTCAGTGGTAGAGCACTTGCCTAGCATGTGTGAGACACTGGGTTCAATTCTCAGCACTGCATATAAATAAATGAAAAAAATGAAGGTCCAGCAATGTCTAAAAAAATGTTTTTTAAAGTCCAGAGATAAGCACTCTTGTACTGGTAATGCTAGCTTCACAGTCTTGAACCCAGATTTCTCCTCCTTCCTCATGAACACCCCATAACACACAATAAATTTTGGAGCTCTGGTCATTGCATCCAAATTGCAGTCTGGAAGGAGCAAAGGCAGACAAGGGGGAAAAAAAGAGGTTATCTTGACAGACAGAGTAAACCACCTTTAATTGGCCTTCCTGGGATTCTGACCTAACATTTCTGCTCACATCTACTGTCTAGCACTTGATCACATTTCTGCTATATCTCATTAACCAGATATGAGTCACATGACCATGATTTGCTGCAAGGGAAGCTGGCAAATGGGCTGTTTATCCTGGGATAATGTGCCCAGTGAAAAACCACTAAGAAGGATGGGGAAAGCAGACTCAGGGAGAGACAAGTCTGCTGTGACACCACAGCACAGAAAACGGCTTACAGGTGGACATCAGGGAAGTTTCCACCAGCGACCATCGTGCCCTAAGCTCCCTGTGTCACTTTAGCTCTGACCTCTCTAGGCCCTTGTCACAACTGTACCCCTCGCACATCTTCCTGTGGTCCCCAGTGTAGTGCTGGGCAGTTCCACTTCTCCTTGGCACTGCCTCACTTGTGTCTGGATGCCAGGGCCCTGCAATGGCTGCAGCAAATCTTTCTCAACTCAAATATGCATCAGCCCAATCCAAGCATTTTTCTAAATCAAAGAATGGATCAATCTGGTGGATTAGATACGTATATTTAGTCCTGATCCCTCTCCGCACTCCTCTAAAGCACCAGTAAAGAGATCTGTAAAGAATACATGCCCAGAAAGACAAAGAAAATGGGAGAGGAGACAGCAGTAATGAAACTGGAAACTGAAAGCAGATGGAGAAGTGACAAAGTGACAAGTGATTTAAGCAGTTCCAAGAAAGTGGAATGGTAGGTAGGAAAAAACAAACAGCACTCCTTCGACAGGCACCGCAAGGGCTCAGGACTATGAGCAACAGGTGCAGCAGAGCAACAGCCGGGGAGGTGGAGCCGGAGGATTGGTGGAAAGATTGTTAAGAACCTATCTGAGAGCGGGGCACTGTGGCACATGCCTGAAATCCTAGGAGGCTGAGGCAAGAGGATCACAAGTTCAAAGCCAGCCTCAGCAACTAAGCAAGGTACTAAGCAACTCAGTGAGACCTTGTCTCTAATAAAATATAAAGAAGGGCTGGGGATGGTTACAAAAAAAAAAAGCTTATCTGAGTAGGTGTTGGGCTGCACTCCTGCAATCCCAGAAACTTGGACTCACAAGTTTGAGGCCAGCCTGGGCAACTTAGTGAGAACTTATTGCAAAATTAAAAATTTAAAAGGGCTGAAAAGTAGCTCAGTGGTAGAGCACCCCTGGGAATCACCATTACCTTCCCCTCACGCACACCAAAAAAAATTTTTTTTAAAAGAACCTACATATCTATTGTTTAGAGAACTAGGTGAACAAACTAAAATACAGCACACAATGGTGTACTGGGCATAAACAGCAGGGAGGAAATTAATCACTGACACAGGATAGTGTACTAGTCAGCATTCTCCAGAGGAATAGAACCAACAGAATGTATATATAATTAAAAGAGGGGATTTATCAGACTGGTTTACAGAGAGTCTGGATATTCCCACAATGGCCACCTGCAGGCTGGAGAGCTGGAGAAACCAGGAGCTGCTCAGTCCAAGAAACTAAAAGCCTCGGAACAAGAGGGACCAATGATGAAGTCCCAATCCACAGAAGGCCTAGAAGCTCCCAGGAGAATCATCGGTGCCAAGTCCCATTCAAAGGCCAGAGAGTCTGAAGTCTGGTGTCCGCAGGCAATGGTAGTACCAAAAAATGAAATAAATAAACATTACCTCCACTTGTTCAAATTAATTGCGAATGCACACAGACCTGCTCCACTTTTTTTTTTTTCTGGTACCGGGGATTTGAACTCAGGGGTACTCAACCACTGAGCCACATCCCCAGCCCTATTTTGTATTTTATTTAGAGACAGGGTCTCACTGAGTTGCATAGTGCCTTACCATTGCTGAGGCTAGCTTTGAACTCGTGATTCTCCTATCTCAGCCTCCCTAAGTGCTGGGATTACAGGCGTGTGCCACCGCACCTGGTTTTCCCTGCTTTTTGTTCCATCCCTTCGCCAGCCTGATCGACAAGTGCTACCCATATTTGGGGTAGACCTTCCCCCATTTGCTGATCCACATGCCAGTCATCTCTGGAACCACCCTCACAGACACAACAAGAAATGTTTCACCAGTTGTCTAGACAGCTCTCAATCCAGTGACATTGACAACAAAGAGTGACCATCGCAGATAGTTTTGAGAAGTACTGGGGGAGGAAAAGGCAAGGCACAGTACGTGTTACTGTTCATGTGGGAAGGAAGGGGAAACACTAATATATAAGACTTGGAAAGACAAATCGCAGACAAATACAGATGATTGTTTATGGGGTGAGGGTGGGGTGGAAGAGGAAAGAGACTGAAGCTTACATGTACATACACATAAAATATTGTTTCAACCCTGGGATTGGGGTTTACATATTCAAAAAATTAAAAATTACATTTCCTGGTTTTCCAGTTTACAGACAACAGATCTGAAACTGTAGGCCTCTGTCAAGACATGAGCCAATTCTCATAATAAATCAATATATATGTCGTATTTGTTCTATTTTTTCCAGAGAACCCTACTATTTTCCTTTTAATCGTTTTTAAGTCCCATTTTCCATGCTCACATCTTTAATTCACCAAGATTTACCTCTTGTGTGTGGCATAGGATAGGGATCTTTCGGGGCTGGAGTTGTGGCTCAGTGGTAGAGCACTTACCTAGCATGTGTGAGGCACTGGGTTCGATTCTCAGCACCACATATTAATAAATTAATTAAATAAAGGTCCATCAACAACCAAAAAAATTAAAAAAAAAAAAAAAGGATAGGGATCTTTCTTTTTAATCTTCTCACAGAAAAACAATTTTCCTACTCACATTTATTAAACACCCATCCTTTCCTGCTGGTGTGTGAGGCTATGCCTATCACATCCCCAAATCATCTAATCTCAAACTGTTTATGGACGCTTTGTTCTGTTCCATTGATCTGTTTGTTCTGCATCAATATCCACAATTGTAATTACTCCAGACTTAACAATGCCTTAATTTCTGACACTTTTTCTTTTTCAGAATTGGGTTTAGATTATAACCATTGATCTTCCACATGAATTTTAAAAATGTTTGTCAAAGGGCTACAAAAATCTATTGTTAACTTTGTTAGGGTCACATTTTAATTTAGAGCTCAATTTGGGCAGAATTACCACTTTGAGATTATTGAGTCTTCTCTTCCATAAACATGGTTTATTCAGTTCTTATGTGCTCTGAGATACACTTTTACAGCTTTTTGGCATTGTGTTTAGTTTGGTTTTTTTGTAGTGCTGCAGTGGAACGCTGGGCTTGGCACATGCCAGGCAAGCACTCTACCACAGAGCTACTCCCCCGGCCCATTTTTATACTTTTTAAATATAAGATTGCCTTTTCTTTCAAAGTATCATGTCTTGCTAATGTGAATGCTCTCATTCTTCTTTATGTCTCTCCTTTCATTTATATATATATATATTTATTTATTTTTTGCACCAGGGATTGAACTGAGGGGCACTTGACCACTGAGCCACATCCCCAGTCCTATTTTGTATTCTTAGTTTTTTAGAGACAAGATCTCACTGAGTTGCTTAGTGCCTCACCATTGCTGAGGCTGGCTTTGAACTTATGATCCTCTTGCCTCAGCTTCCCAAGCCACTGGGATTACAGGTGTGAGCCACTGCACCCAGTTCGTTTATATTCTAATTGGTTATTTCTCATATAAAGAAATCCTAGCCAGGCGCAGTGGTGGACGCCTGTAATCCAAGTGGCTTGGGAAGCTGAGGCAAGAGGATCACAAGTTCAAAGTCAGCCTCAGTAATTTAGCGAGACCCTCAGCAACTCAGTGAGACCCTGTCTCTAAACAAAATATTTAAAAAGGGCTGGGGATGTGACTTAGTGGGTAAGTGGCCCCTGGTTTCAATCCCCAGTACCAAAAAAAAAAAAAAATGCCGCTATCTGTATGAGGAGTTTGACTCCAGCCACCTTGCCAACATCGTTATTAGTTCTACTACTTTGCTGGTCTCTTGGGCTTCTTACAACACTGTGACTAGGTACACTGGCACAGTGTTGGACATTAGTAATAACCACAGGCATCCTTGTTACATTCCTGACTTTAGTGAAAATGCTTCCCAAATTTAATCATTGAGAATGATGCTCTCTGTGGGCTTTCGGTAGATATTCTTTATCAAGAGAAGAAGGCTTTTGATTTCTAATTTGCCAAGAAATTTTTATCATGAATGGGTGTTGAATCTTGCTAAATGCTATTTCTAGATCTATTTATATCATATGGTGTTTTTCCTCCAATCTGTTAATGTAGTGAATTAATTAAATTAATATATTTCCTAATGTTATCCTGAAATAAACCCTGCATGGTCATGATGATTTTTAAAAATACAATGCTGGACTTAATGTGTTAATATTGTGATTTAATTAGAATTTCTGCATTTATGTCTAATTAAAGATTGATTTTAGGTTTTTTTTGTTGCCCTCTTCTCATCCAATCTCAGTACTAAGGTTATTCCGTCTTTGCTAAATGAGTTGAGTAACCATTTCTATTTTTCTTTTCTCTGGAACAACTTGCATAGCATGAGAGCTTTTTCTTAGAAAATTGGCTCATAAAATGGTCCAGGTCCAGTAGCTTTTGTATGGGGAGTGGGAAGAGTTTTGACTATCTATTCACTGAATTTTACTATTATAGTCTTTTCTGGTTATCAGTGTTTGTTGGGTCCATTTGAGTCATTTATGTTCTAGGAAGTTATCCATTCTCCTAAATATTCAAATTTATTTTATTTTGTCTCATGTATTTACTTTTTTAAAAAAGTATTTATTATTTTTTAGTTGTAGGTGGACAGGATATCTTTATTTTATTTTTATGTGGTGCTGAGGATCGAACCCAGTGCCTCTCACGTGTTAGGCGAGCACGCTACCACCCAGCCTCTCATGTATTTACTTTTTGAGACAGGTTCTAATTTGCTGAGTCTGGCTTTGAACTTGTGATCCTCTTGGCTCAGCCTCCTGAATCTCTGAGATTACGGGCATGCGCCACCGCACCTGGTTTCAAAGTTCTTGACACAGAATGGTTGGTAATACTTCTTTCCTCTCTCTCTCTCTCCTCTTTATTTTATTTATTTATTTTTGTGATGATGGGGATCAAACCCAAGGTCTCTTGTATGCTAAGTAAGCGCTCTACCACTGATTTACACCCTCAGTATGTTTAAACCTTTTTTCTTTCTTTCTTTTTTATTTTTTTTTGGTACAGGGGATTGAACTCGGGAGTACTCGACCACTGAACCATATCCTCAACCCTATTTTTGTGTTTTATTTAGAGACAAGGTCTCACTGAGTTGCTTAGCACCTCGCCATTGTTGAGGCTGGCTTTGAACTCTCAATTCTCCTGTCTCAGCCTCCCTATGTGCTGGGATTACAGGCGTGCGCCACTGCACCCAGCTCTAATCTTTTTTTAATTAAAACCTTTTTCATACTTTAAATACAGTCATATGGTTCAAAAAATTTTTTAAATTACACGGTGAGCCAGGAGGGAAGCTGAGGCAGGAGGCTTCCAAGTTTGAGGATAGCCTGGGCAACATAACGAGATTCTATCTCAAAAAAGGAAGGAAGGGAGGGAGGGAGAGAGGGAGGGAGGGAGGGGAATACACAATGGATAGGCTTGCTCCCATCTGTCTTCCACCTACCAAGTACAGTTCAACCCCAGGTAACTTCTATCCTTAAATTCTTATTCATCCACTGTCTTTCTGCAAATGCAATAAAATCCATCAGCACTATGTCCCCCAACAATACATTTTTGGGTATATCATAATTAGCAATTGGTTCTGAACCTCCAGGTCCCCAAACTGGCCAGATGTGCACACTTACTGAAGCCATTTCATTGAGCTTGCCATAATGTGATCACATAACTCATACCTTAAATTCTTGGAACAAACTTAGAACTTTTATTTGACATTTCTACACAATTAAATATGAATCTGTACTTATTCTTTCACCCTCTTCTCAGAAAGATGGTATAGTATCAATGATACTTCTTTTTTTTTAAATATTTATTTTTTAGTTATAGGTGGACAGAACATCTTTATTTTATTTTTTTAATGTGGTGCTGAGGATCGAACCCAGTGCCTCCTGCGTGCTAGGCGAGCACGCTACCACTGCGCCATAACCCCAGCCCCTCAAAGATACTTCTTAGATCTTGTCATATTGGGACAAGAGCTTTCTCATTCTTTTTTAATGTAGTGAATTAAATACCTAGTATTCCCATTGTTGGATGTTTCATAAGTTATTTTACGTGGTCATATTTTGGTGGCAACTGTATTGTTCACAATCTTTTTTATTCTATATAGTGAACAACAAGTAACCTTACACATACATCAGTTTATATGTGAGAGTGTGTCTGTGGGATAAACTCTCAGAAATGATGTTTTATGCATTTTTAATGATGATACGTGCATTTTTAATTTTAAGAAAAATTTACAAATTGAATTCTACAGAGGTTGAACCAATTTATACTCCCACCCACTGTTTCCCCCAAAGCTTCACCTACAGAGTATATTATTAAACTTTTCAATTTTTGACAATTTGATAGATGAAAAATGGTATCTCAGTCTACATTTAATTTGCATTTCTCTTATTCTGAATGATGTTGAGCATATTTTCATGTATTTAAGGGAATTAATGTTTTCTATATGAACTGTCTGTTCAAATCTTTTCTCATTCTTATATTTGGCTGTTGATTCTTCTCTATTGGTTATTGATTATGACCTCTTAATGTATTAGGGGGAATGGTCCATTGGGATGTAAGCTGCAACTGGTTTTTCCTTGTCTTTTGACTTTGCTTATGGTGCTTTCTTTCTTTTTTTTTTTAAATATTTATTTTTTAGTTGTAGGTGGACAGAATATCTTTATTTTATTTTTATGTGGTGCTGAGGATTGAACCCAGTGCCTCTTGCGTGCTAGGCAAGTACGCTACCACTGTGCTACAACCCCAGCCCCTATGGTGCTTTCTTTCTGCTATTCATAACTTTGTGATCAAGGTTATAAAAGCCTCTTTATTCCACATTTAGGAAGAATTTCTCCTGTTTCCTGTGAGTAATCTTACAGTTTTATGTTTTACCTTCATCTAGAACCCTTAACCCACTTGGGAGTTTTTCTGGTGTATGCTTTAGGGCAGAGAGCCAATTTTCTTCCAGATGGATTCCTGATTGTCTCAATGCAATTCTTTTTTAAATTTGTTGTTCTTGTTGTAAATGGACATAATACCTTTGCTTAATTATTTTTTATGTGGTGCTGAGGATCGAACCCAGTGCCTTACACGTGCCAGGCAAGAGCTCTACCACTGAGCTAAAACCTCAGTGTGGTCTCAATACAATTTATTGAATGCTTTTTTTGACACTGATTTGAGATAGCTCTTTTAACATATACAAATATTTTCTTACGTAGTTTAATATTTTTTATTGATTTGTATCTGTTCATTCTCCAGTACTCCAATGTTTTCATTTTTGAGTTTGTGTGCTTTCAGATTTGGTTAGTGCTAGTTCCACTTCATGATTTATTTGCTCAACTCTCCTTACCATTCTCATTTATTTTTCCATATGAATATTAGAATCAGCCTATCTACTTATAAACCAATTGGCATTTTTATTGCTTATTTATTATTTATTTATAAATTAACTTAGAGAAATGATCTCTTTTTTGTTTGTTTGTTTGTTTGGTACCAGGGATTGAACTCAGGGGTACTCGACCACTGAGCCACATCCCCAGACCTATTTTGTATTTTATTTAGAGACAGGGTCTCACTGAATTGCTTAGTGCCTTGCCGTTGCTGAGGCTGGCTTTGAACTCACGATTCTCTAGTCTCAGCCTCCCTAAATGCTGGGATTACAGGCGTGTGCCACTGAGCCTGGCTGAGAAATGGCCTCTTTTTTTTTTTTTTTTAATTTTTTTGTTTAGTTGTAGATGGACACAATATCTTTATTTTGTTTACTTTTATGTGGTGCTTAGGATCGAACCCAGTGCCTCATATATGCGAAGCAAGGACTCTACCTACCACTGAGCCACAATCCCAGCCCGAGAAATGGCCTCTTTATGATGCTGAGTACTCTAGAAGGAGAAGTTTATTTTGGCTCACAGTTTCAGAGGTTCAGTCCATGATCAGCCAACTTCATTGCTCTGGGTCAGAGATGAGGCTGAACATCATGATGGAAAGGTGTGGTGGAAGAAAGCAGCTTAGGACATGGCAAGCAGAGAGAGCGAGCTAATGCTGAGTCTGCTGATCCAAAACCATGGTATGTTTTTCCATTGTTCAGGTCTCCTCTGGTGCCCTTAAGCAGTAGTTTAGTTTTCTTCATAAGGGTCTTTGTACATTTCTTATTAAGCTGATTCTTAGCTACCTGTACTTGTTATTGACTGGCACTTGACATTCATTCTCACATGATTCTCTGTTCTCTGAATTACAGGGGCTGAAAGGCAAAAAAAAATCCCATTTCCCAGAGTACATGACAGAGTTCTGGAGGATTTACCTCTAACGAATCACATGCATAGGTACAGGATCAGGAGGATGGAAATGAGGAGGAAACTCCATCTTGCTGCTGTGGTGCCGGCCAAGAACCAAATACAGTATTTAGTCTCAATATTCCAGCATATGGTCACCACCTTTATGGACCTGAGGAAATTGTATTGGCAGCGGCAATGCTGGCTTCTTGACATCTGAATTATGGCTGTGATGGTAGGACTGAAATCATTAATCACACAACAGCGCTCGACCTATCTTTTAAATTTTGATCTAATAAAGACTCATATAACATATATTAATCTGCCAGAAACTGTTAGAAGCAATTTTTAAAATTCTATCTGGATAATTAGACTATCAGGCCTGGTAGTGATTTTGGAAGCAGCTAATTCCCTGTACTCCTTTCTGCTGTGAAAGCACTTGGAGTGGTTTTGGGTTTCTGACCTGAATCCTGACTGGTTCAAGGTTGTTTTTTATTTTTTGTTTTTGTTTTTTTGTGGTAGTAAGGACGGATCCCAGGACCTCATGCATGCTAAACAAACACTCTTATCACTGAGCTACATCAGCCATTAAAACAGTGCCTTGCTAAACTGCCTCCCATTTTGCTGGGATTACAGGCATGTACCACTGTGCTAGGCTTCACATCTACCTGTTCTTTTTTCATTGCCTCCTGATCTCAGCTCACTGATACCAGTCCTCTGTTATATCTTTAAACATTTAAATATACTTTTTATCATGCAGTCTTCTGGATTAGCCTATTACTACTGTTTCCTGGCACAAATTCTTTTTTTTAGATTTGTAAATTCTTTTTCCTAGACCTACACTTTCCCAAATACTTTGTAATTTGTGCTTACAGGGATCTAAAGAAGGCTTCACGCCGGAGCTTAAGACTCTAGCTCCATACAGATGATAGTATAAGGCCAGATCCTGCACTAGCTCTTGGAGAGGTTTCATGTGTATAAATGCTTCCCTTCCTTCATGATCACAGACAAGCATCCTATGTCTAGTTACAGCCCTATAGTAATTGTATTATCACTCCCATTGGAGGATTATATGTTCTCAACCTAATAATGTCAGGCTGGATCACTTGACTAGTTTTGTCAATAAAATGTAAACAAAAATAAAGTGTGACACTTACCAAGTGGAAACTTCGAGTCTCATGTTTTCACTGTCTTCTCTTTTTGCTCTGACACAAGAATAGCAACACTACAGATAAAGACAGTTCCTTCATCCTGGATCCCAAAATGAAAAGGATGTGACATAGACTTGTAGGCAACCTGTGAAAGACATGTAACATCAGCAAGAAACAGACTTCTGTAGTTGTGAGGCCTAAAGATTTGGAGGTCGTTAGTGGCCTGGGTTGTAGCTCAGTGGCACAGCACTTGTCTAGCATGTGTGAGGCACTGGGTTTGATCCTCAGTACCATGTAAATACAAACAAATAAAATAAAGGTATAAAAAATACAAAACATTACTTAAAAAAAAGATTTGGAGATTGTTAGTTACTGATGTATAACAGCCCAAAGTCACTAACATAAACTTCAAGCTATCAGTACAACAACATTTAAGATACTTTGTATCATATATTATTTATCATTCCTCTCTCTCTCTCAATCTTTTTCATGTTTATAGTGCTGTCTGGGAAATGAACCCAGGGCCTCACACATGCTAGACAAGAGCTCTACCACTGAGCTATATCCTCAGCCCATCAGCTACTATTTCTAAGTGTTTAGAGTAAGATAGAGAATTATAGATGAGTGTGGTGGTGGACACTGGTAATCCCAGTGACTTAGAAGGCTGAAGCAGGAGGATAACAAATTCAAGGTCAGCGTCAGCAACTTAGCAATCCCCTGTCTCAAAATAAAAATAAAAAGGGCTGGGGATGCAGCTCAGTAGTAAAGCATATTTGAGTTCAATTCCTAGTACCAAAAAGAAAAAAATTATATACCCACTGTGGTGGTGGTATTGTTTTTGGTACCAAGGATTGAACTCAATGGTGCTTAACCACTGAGCCACATCTCCAGCTCTTTTTTTCTATTTTTTGAGACCAGGTCCTGCTAAATTGCTTAGGGCCTCACTAAATTGCTGAGGCTGGCTTTGAACTTGTGATCCTCCTGCCTCAGCCTCCAGAGTTGCTGGGATTACAGGTGCACACCACCATGCCCATTTGTTCTTTTTTTTATTGAGATAAAATATACATAACATGAAATTTACCATTTTAACCATTTTAAATGAACAAACCAATGACATTGAGTATATTCACAATGTTGTGTAAGCATCACCAGTATTCATTTCCAGAACTTTTTCATCATTCCAATTAGAAATTCTATACCCATTATACAACAAATCCCCATCCCACTCAACATAAGTGGATTCATACAATATCTGCCTTGTTTACACCTGGCTTACTTCACTTAGCATGATGTTTTCAGGGTTCAACCATGTATTCTAATTTCATTCCATTTTAAGACTGAGTAATATTCCATTTCATGTATATACCACATTTGGGTTGTTTCCACATTTTGCCATTATCACTGTGCTTTTTCAATCTATAAATAGCCAAATATGCGCTATCATAAAAAAAAAAAATCACAAAACAAAGTACTACCAGCAGGTGCCTGTTGAGTTCAATTAGGAGTGAAAAAAAGTTTTTCTCATTTTGTAAATTTCTGTATTATTTTAATTGTAACAATTATATGCAATTTTAAAAACTAATAAAGATTTTTAAAAATAAATACTTCCTTTTGATCAGAAGTAAATACAGAATAGAGATAATGAATCACCACGAATGTGTAGGCTTTTTCAAATTGTGGTTAAAAGTTAAAAACACATATCAGAAACTTTCCCATCTTAATCATTTTTAAATATGCATGCAAATGTATATTTTTAAATTATTAGGAAAAGTTCGGGTGGCTCCACTGGTAGTCAGCCAGCCACAGAATCTCCATAAATGAAGAACAGTTGTAAAACATTAAAATCACATCACAGGAAGCTGTATGTGATTAAATGAGACTCTTGAACATGATACTCATTTTTCTCATCCTTTACTTCTCCTACTCTACTGTATCAGATTTTATGGCTCACAATAATTAATGATCATTAGTAATAACAGTCCCTTTCAAATAAAGCTGAAGCTTATCATACTGGCCCATTCTGAGTCTGGTAATGTGATTAAGAAAATACTCAATTTCAGCTACATCATTTGTAGTATAATACTACTCTGTCTGGCTGCTCTTGGTTTTTAACCGAAAATGCGACTCTGATTTTTAGCTATTCAAGCTGTGTCACATTGTTCCCAAGAGGCCTCTGGGAGTTCTATGCTGCTATTTCCCAGGTGGTCAGAATAAAAGTTCAAATGGTACTTCTTAATATCTTTGTAAAAGGCCAGACCTAAGGAAATGGAAACTTTGAATCAAAGTTTTGCTAAATTAGAGCTGGAAGGCCTGGCCTTGGCCCTCAGCTACTCAATACAACTTGAACTTTCAGCCTCCTGATTTAAAAAGTAAGATCACTCATTGATTTCTTGTTCTGGGCTTGCTTAATGTAGCTTCAACCGAATAAAGTAACTACCCACAGCTGACAAATAGCAGCAGTCAGGAAAAACCCAGTTGGCTGTGTGCACTGGGATTCAACCCCATCAAAGCCAGCTCTACCAGCAAGAGAACCAGCATTGTGGTCTACCTGTGAAGTCTCTCCAGCGCTTCCATGGGGTAGTCTACCTAAAATGAAGATCCAGTGTCAGGAGACCTAGGTTTGAATTTAGCCGAGCCACAAATAGCTAGAGTGTTTGGGGTGCTATTTCACTACACTGAGATATCTGCAAGAGGGGTTAATAACACCTACTTTACAGGATTGCTGGGAAGACTAAGCAACATCATGTGTGTAAGAGCATGTGAGAGGCTGGCCACCAGCGTCCTTCCTCAACTCCCTAGTCACTCTATCCAGATACCCTCGGGGCCACTGCCCACAGTGATAAATCATGCTCTCCAACATCAGATTGGTTTAGACAGTTTGACCTTTATTGTTTGTTTTTATTCTTGCGGTGCTAGGGATTGAACCCCAGGCACTTTGCCATTGAGCCACATCCCCAGTCCTATTTTATTTATTTATTTATTTATTTGTTTTTTCAGATAGGGTCTTGTTAAATTGCCCAGGCTAATCTCAAACCTGTCATCCTCCTGCCTCAGCCTTCGAAGTAATCGGGTTACAGGGTACCACTGCATCCAGCTAGTTTGACCATTTTTTAAAAACTGAACTGATCCATCCCGTAAGTCTCCTACATCCCAGGCTGTATTTCTAAACTAGACTAGCCCTTGCTCAAGGGGCTCTTTTGAGTGAGAATGGATCAACCACAGAAAAATAATTCAATAGGAACAAAAAACAAATAATGAAACAGTAGTATACACTGATCTCATTCTTAGAAAGAAACAATGTCTTTTGGTGGGAGGTACTAAGTATTGAACTCAGAGACAGTCTACCACTGAGCTACATTCCCAGCTTCTTTTGGTTTTTATTTTGAGACAGGGTCTCACTAAGTTGCTGAAGCTGGCTTGGACCTTGTGATCCTCCAGTCTTAGCCTCCCAAGTGGCTGAGATTAGAGGCATGTGCCATCGTGTCCAGCTGGAAAAAAACAAAATCTTGATATGTAAACATATCACAGAGAAAAAAGCCAAAAGGAAAGGTGCCAAAATGTTAAAAATGATTGTCTGAGTTTATGTGTTCATTCGACATTTATTGAAGAATGATGTTCTGGCTTCTAGGCTGAGTGTTGGGGATACCGTAATTAATTACACATAGAAAGTCATTGTTCTGGTGAAGCATCCATAGCTTAGAGGTGATAATAAATGACGGAGGACCAATGTGATGAGAGAACATCTAATAAATCTAATTTATTATAGGGTCAAGTCCCCTGAGAAAGAAGCATTTAAACTAAAACCTGATAAGTAGGCGGTAGCTAAAGAGCAGGATAGGAGAGTAGGATTATTATTACAGTAAGATGACCTTGAATTTATTCTTTTTATTTTATTATTATTATTTTTTTGGTACTAGGGATTGAACCCAGTGGCACTCTATCACTGAATCACACCCTCTGCCCTTTTTATTTTTTATTTTGAGACAGGATCTCACTAAGTTGCTTAGGGCCTTTCTAACTGCTCAGGCTGGCCTTGAACTTGTGATCTTCTTGCCTCAGCCTCCCTCCTGAGCTGCTGGGATTATAGGCATGTGCCATCTCACCCGGCATGACTTTCTTCTATCTGCTATTTATTTTTATTAATGAACACAATACTTAGAGTCCTTATTGTTCTGTAGGTAATATCTTCCTACTCCAAGGCAAAATACATTTTCTGATCTGTCAGTTTCCTAGTGTTTACCTGGGGCTGGCTGTGGGCTGGAAGATGCAGAGAAAAAAGCTGAATAGCTCAAAATCTTAATACCAGAAAGAACTTTAGGAAACACCAGCAAATTCTCTTAGTCAAGAAACAGACCCAGAGAGATTAATTAAGCATTTTATCCAGGATGACAGTGCAAGGGCAGCCAGTCCCACAATAATGGTCAGATGGTTTGACAAGCTAGCTTTCCATTTCAATTTTAAAACTTCCGGTCCAATATATGGTTTTCGATCTGGTTGTCCAGAAGCTAAAAATGACTATAAGACATGTCCATTGGTCACCAAGATAACACTGCAATTCTATACTGTGAGAATTCATCATTCTTCAGTTGCATTAGAAAGATGAGTTAGTGAGGTAAAATCCTATGCTGGTGAGAATATGGTAAAACTAATAATATCAGACATTACTAATGATGCTGTCAATCAGAATGCCCCAATCTGAGTATCATGTGACAGCATAGCTCCAAAGCCATAAAAATGGTAAGACTCTTTGGAATATCTCTATGAGTCTTATCCTAAGGAATGGATATTTAAGAGCAATGGCCACGGAGACTCTGCAGTAAGAGGAAAATCTGACAGTTTGGTGTTGATGTTTATGCCCATTCTATTCATAACCATGTCCATGAAGAACCCCTAACTTGCATCCTTACCCCCAGGCCACCAGAATGGCTTCCTCCAAAGCCCTTATCAGCTCCTTGTTGCTGAATTCAATGGACACTTGCAGTTCTAAAGCTCACTTGATTGTGGGGAAGCATTTAACAGCCACACCTCCCCGCACCTGGGCCCCTTGACACCCTCTCTTCTGCTGGTCCCATTTGGGGTCTCCAAGGACCGAGCCTAGGTTTCCTTCTGTATTTCCCAAATACTCTCTCTAAGTCATTTTTCGTATCGTTTTCCAAACTAGCTTCTACTGCCATTTACATCCGAAGATTCCCAAATCCTGATCATTTGGATAGGACCTCTCCCCAGGGCTGCAGGCATACAGCCACCAGCCTGCAGGATATTTCCATTTGGATTCTACCCAGGCTCTTCAAATCTTTAAGTCTGAAATGGAACTCTTTCCCCAAAAATTCTGCTCACTCACTCTCAGTCTCTCTCGTCACTGCTACTAGGTCCGCTCTTATCACTTCCTCCTACCTGGATGGTAACAACAGTTTCCCTAAATTGTCACCCATCTCGCTCCATCCTTGACGCAGCTGCCAGAAACCCTCCTTAAGTACAAACACTGTCATTTCATTTCCCTGACTTAACCACCCTCAATGGCTCTGTGCCTGCAGGTTCATACCTGCTTCCTTGCCTGGCATATGAATCCCTTCCTAATGTGACCTCTGCTCACCAACAGCGCCCCCCACACCCACCCCTCTGTGCACTTACCCAGCCAAGAGCAAGTGCCAAAGAGGAAGCTCCTTCCTCTTGCACTAGTACATGCTGAGCCCTACAACTGTTATGAATCCCTCAGGGTCTGTCTCCCTCACTGAATTTTAAATCACTCCTCCAGGAAGCCTTTCTTGACTCCTGAGCCATCCGGCTATCCCCCCTGGGCCCTCACAGAGGCCAATTCATAACCTTTCTCCTACCCCTCAGCCTCTTTAATGTTTTTTCACTTGTCTCTTTCCCCACCAGGAGCTCCTTGGCCACAGGGACTGGGTCTTTCACTGTGTGGGGAGAGCCAAGCACAGAGGGAAATGAGGGGAGAGGAAGAAAATAAGTGACGACAGTCACTTTTTAAATAATTGGGAAGTATGTGCTTATTTTCTTTCTTCCTGTTTTCTATATCGTCTAGTATTTAGACTACACTATTTTTATATTTTAAAAAATCAATTTGTTTTTAAGATGAGTCCAATCTCTCCTAGCTAGCTCCAAGAAAAGAACTGGCTGCCTAAGTCAAGTCAACCTCAAGTTCCTTTCTTCCCAGACTCCTTGGGGTCCTCCTCAAGATCCCCACCTCAAGCTCCACAAATTCCTCAGGACTTGGCAAGGTAGAATGAAAGACTTTCTTCTGTTTCCAGCAGACAGAAGGACCACCCACGCACAAAAATTTCCTTGGCCTTGAAAAGGTTACACCGCTCTTACAGCTGAGTGCCAAAACCCATTTTTGTCAAATATTCATCAGGCTTCACTGTCTTCACAGGCTGAACACAAAAGAAGAGTTACCTGGACAGACCCTGCCTAAGATGCACAGAGGGCAGGGGTGATGGAACTTCTGTCATTCTTGTCAACTTGAGACATCAATGAAAGATGGGCAGGAGGGTGACCTCTGAAGATTCTTACCACCTGTTTTTATCAAAACATTCATGATCTTCTCAGGTATCCAAAATTTCAACCATGAACACTGGCTTGTGCTTTTTTTAAATTTGTGAAAAATAAACCAATCATATAACGTTCAGTTTGACATTTGCTATTATGCTGTCCTAGAAGAAAACAAAAACTTGATTAGTTCCAAAAATAAAATATGAAGAAAAACTCAGATGAGAAGCAAACCCTGTGGCTTAGAAATCATCACTCTGATTAACAGCACGTAAGTGTTACCTGACGAATGGGCTCCTATCTTAAATGCAATTATCACAAATTTCTTGTGATTCCCCACTGTTTGTAGAATTTGTGCCCAGCTCTTGAAGCAACAACTTTAACAGCAATAAATCAAAGGAAATCTCTCTATAGTATAGTTGGGGGGGGCACATTTCACACCTTGGTCAGAGAGACCCTGGAGATAATGCTGGCCCCCCCCCCATAGCTTTCCAGGAAGGAAACTACTTCTCTGACCTAAGAGGTCCTTGCATCTCCCGCAGGGGTGACTTTCACAATTAAGCCCATTACCAGGGATGCTGAGATAGTCAACGCAACCAGAGCCTCTGTCCTAGGGAAAGTGCTGTCTGGTGTTGCTGGCCTGCTTCCTGGGGATGAGTCTGCCATACACATACACATACACTGGGGACGAAACACCACAGGGTTAAGGGTGGGTTGTGGACAGGGATGGTGCAGACAGAGTGGGCAGGAAGGGGAGAGTCATTAGAACTGAAAGGGTCTGGCAGGCATTTCTTTCACTGAGAACACACTGTAAACAAGCAGCAATTTCCAAGATTTCTCACTTAACTATATATTTTCTATGCTGCTGGGTACCCATTACCATCCCCTGGAAACTCACCTCGCGTAGATTAATTATGTTCTTACCACAGAGAAGAGGAGTAGTTACAAAAGAGGAAAATACAAATGTAGGCCAGAGGAGGATCAAATGATGGATTCACGGCCACCCAATCCACAGAGGCACTGTCGCAGCCAGGAGATACCTTTTGTGCTTCATCCACCAGTTGTTTATTGCAAAGTGAAGTTTTGGTTCAGAACAGAAGGGAAATGAGTCCATCAAGAACAAACTACATGAATCAGACATTACTTTCCTATGTGCATATATGATTACACAACCAATGTAATTCCACATCACGTACAACCAGAAGAATGAGAAGTTATATTCCATATATATATAATCTGTCAAAATACTTTCTACTGTCATGTATAACAAATAAGAACAAATTGAAAAAGAAAAAAAAAAAGAACAAACTACACCAATTAATGGAGTCGATTCAACAGATAACAGTATTTAGTACCAGCTCCAGAGTAGTTCTCAAAGGCAAGATTTATTAACTCTTCAAATGTTCAAGCTGTACAGATTTTTTTTCAGGTGTGCATACAACATATTTATATCATAATGAAGTTAATTTTTTATAAAATAGTACTTCTTCAAGGACTGAAGATGCTAAAAACTTTCAACCATGAATTAAATATTTGATGTACATTTATAGGTACTATAGAAGATCTGACACAAATATGTAACACAGCCAGGTAAGAAAAGCCATGACCCAAATGACTGCACACTTTACTAATCCTGCATCAAAGTAGAAAACAAAATTACATCACATAAATTGAGCTGATTTTAAGAATCTTTATTAGAAGATAAAAAGCTATGTCCATAAACCATCATTCCCTCAGGAGCTATCAGACAATAAAATTATGACCTTAAAACCCAAACTATAATACAGTCTTTACCTATCCACATTACCATGTCCATCGGTTGATGCAGCACATCTGATCTCTCCGTGACATGTGCAGTGGCCATCAGTGATGATGGTTAGCAGTAGCAACAGCAATGTGTGCACAGAGGAAGTAGTAAAACTGACCACATACACACTTTCAATAACTACTTTCTTTTAGAACAGAGTCAATAAACATAATGGATAAAAACAAAATATATTTTATCTGTTCAACCACTTGCCATCTTAAGTGGTAAAAGCCAAACACACATATATTACTTTTTCCACAAAATCTTTACATGCCAAATATACTTTTAATCCAGGTTCAGATTAATAACAATGAAAAGATATTTCACCTTCTTTCGTACTCCCATGGACTTTATCAGGCCTGCACTGAACAGGCACACAGAAAGATGAATTACCAGAAGACCATTTGGCCACACAAGTACTCTATTTTAAGGCAAGAATCTTTTAACACATACACACAGGGAACTTCATCTGTTGATGAGCTTTATTGTGCCAAACAAGAAACCGAGGTATAACTTTCCTCAACATAAATACAAATGTCAGAAAGTATAAAGATATCCGCAGTGTACATAACATACCTTAGCTATAACTAAATAGAGAACTCTTCTCAAAGTTCTTATATGCCCCAAAATACCCAAGATTCTGAATTCTAGAAAAAAATACTAGAAATTAAATATTCTGATATCTTTGCAATAAGGTTCTCCACATAAGGCTACCTTTAATATAAGGCTATTTCAACTATTTCTGAAAGTAACAAAAATGCGCACCAAAATTCAAGCTATTCTGTACTACAGAGAGGCCTTGGTATTATGAGGGATGGTAAGGTGATTAGCTTACTGATCAAAAGTAAACTTAAGACAAGATCAAAATTAAAGCAAAAATAAAAATGTTTCCTATGATTTTTCAACATAAAACTGAATTATCATGATAGAAAAGTGGTTGGATATATAAGACACTTCTTAGTGCAAAATAGACATAACTTTACATAAATAATGTAAACAGAATATAATCCATGACATGGTATTCATAACTTGTTTTTAAAATCTACATTGTGTGATTTTCACAAAAGTAAATCTATTCTTTGTTTTTGAGTTAGAAATGGCCTAGCAACTTATCTTTGGAGATTTATAGTAGATGGCTTTCTAAAACAAAGGATGATACAAATCTAAATTGCAGGCTATTTGGTGTGTTAATATGTAAGTCATCAGTTTGGGGCCCTAAAAATGAAAAATGATTATGTTACATAGGTGGAAAAAAAATATGCTGTTCTAGCCCAAAGGCTTATAGTCTATGTACTTCTAATAATTGAATAGTTTGACGCAGTATATCCAGTGAAAAAAATCTGAATACTAATTGTACTCAAGTTCAAACTGTTTTCCTTAAAATGAAAATAGTATTCATTAAGCCCAAATACAAAGATAAACAAACGACAAGATAGATTGTTTATTTTTTTTTTAAGTTTGACAATTACAGCACTCATTTCCTCTACCAAACTCTCCATGGCATTAAGAGGAGGGGAAGGGACTGGGATTGTGGCTCAGCGGTAGAGCGCTTGCCTCGCATGCGTGAGGCGCTGGGTTCGATCCTCGGCACCACATAAAAAATAAATAAAAAAACAAAGATATTAAAAAAAATTAAAAAAAAAAGAGGGGGGGGAAAACCCAATTATTTTCACCTAATAATTTAATTAAGCACTCTAAAAAAATGTTGTTCTAAGGGAAAGTTTGGCAGGAACTGCTTATTAAATTTCCAAATTAGATCAAAATAAGAAAAACAAAATGGGATTCAAAAAGTTAGATTACCAATCTGAATAAATAACAACAAAAACAATAAACATTAAAACAGCCACAGCCAGGCGCAGTGGCACAAACCTATAATCCCAGCACTTTGGGAGGCTGGGACTGCAGAATCGCGAGTTCAAAGCCAGCCTCAGCAATGTTGAGGCACTAAGCAACTCAGTGAGACCCTGTCTTTAAATAAAACACAAAATAGGGCTGGAGATGTGGCTCAGTAGGCGAGTACCCCTGAGTTCAATCCCCAGTACCAAAAAAACAAAACAGCCACATACTGAGTAACCAGAAAAATCAGTAACCCAAATCTCACTTCCACAGTGAAGTCAGGTACCATATGGCTGTGAGGTCCCCTGCTGAGTTCTACAAGAACAGATAGATAAAAAGCACACTCGAGTATTCACTGGTACCAATCTCACAGAGCTACTCCATTGCAAAAATGTTCTAATGTTTGGGAATGGGGAGTTGTGTAAGGAGCTCCAAGTGTAAATGCCAAGTGTTCCCTTAATTGAAGAGATCTAGAAATCTGCTTATTTAGAACTTTGTGAAACAGGCCACTGACTTCACTCATACTTCTAGATAGAGCTGCGAATCAGCCACAGCTTCTGCTTACAGAATGACTCACTCCTGTTATAACTATATAACAAGAACAATTAGAGTTTTGAGTAAAACCCATTGTCTACTCTTGAATAAATCAAGTAGGCCAGTCACTGTGATGGCTAAGTTCTTGCTACTTCATGCTCATTGGGTCCAGTCAGCACAATGTCTCATGGTGGGCCACAGTGCTGCTCTGCTCAACGTCTCTGGCTCCATGATGGCACTTCCAAAGCCTCCTCCTTAGGGAAACTGCCCTGCCAATAGCAATCTCCCCATTACCCTGGAAGCCTCTCCCCACCCAGGAGATGGTCAGGTTTGCTAATGCCACTCTGGAATCTGAACAGAGAAAGTGGGAAGAGAATGAACCAATGGACCTAGAGAGGAGAAGACTCTGGAAGAGAAGCAGAGCGCCACACAAGTCAGAGTGATGCCAATCTGGATGCCAACCCTGGAGACAGGAGAGGTGGTATCAGAACCAACAAACTCAAGCAGGCAGCTGCTGCTGTGTCCTTACAATAAACACTCTATTACCTGTGGTGACCTCTGCGCCTCCCTGGAAGGATAGACTATAATACAAGGAGAAAGGTTTTTGCTTTGTTTTGTTTGCAGTGCTGGGGATTCAACCCAGAGCCTCATGCGTACTAGGCAAGTGCACTACCACTGAGCTACACCCCCAGGGAAAGACACTTTTTTTTTTTTTTTTGTACCAGGGACTGAACTCAGGGACACTCAACCACTGAGCCCCATCCCCAGTCCTTTTTGTATTTTATTTAGAGACAGGGTCTCACTGAATTGCTTAGCACTTCACTAAATTGCTGAAGCTACCTTTGAACTCGAGATCCTCCTGCCTCAGTCTCCCGAGCTGCTGGGATTACAGGTGTGTGCCACCGTGTTCAGTCGAAAGACACTTTTATTTTTTAATCTTTATTTATTTTTATGTGGTGCTGAGGATCGAACCCAGTGCCTCATACATGCGAGGCGAGCGCTCTACCACTGAGCTACAATCCCAGCCCCGAAAGACACATTTTTAAGGGACTGTTAGCTACGATTTTTTTTTCCTCTAAGCAAATTTTATCAGAATGATCAACTAAGACCAGATATTTATTTTCAGAATATTTATAAGTATTAAGCAAAAATAAAAAAATTATAAAACATTAATATACTACTTTTATTTAAAGAGCTACTATCACTTTCATTACTCTATAAATTTTAGGAATTGTAGCCATTATTCAAGGATACAATGACTAGCAAGTGGGTATCCTGCTATTCCTAAGAACAATTTTTTATGAAAGGTACCAAATAACATTTATTTTACAGTTATGGTAAAAATACCTCTTTAAAATCTTTTTTCCCTAAACATTTTAAAAAATATTTTTTTAGTTGTAGATGGGCCTTTATATTATGTATTTATATGTGGTGCTGAGGATCCAACCCAGGGCCTTACACATGCCAGGCAAGCGCTCCACCACCAAGCCACAACCCCAGCCCTAAACATTTTTAATACATATGTAACATTATCAATGTTAGTAAGTTCCAAGTCTTGGTTCATAACTTCATTAGGTTTGCTACCCACATTTGCATTGAAGATCATTAATATTTGCCTAGCATTCATATGATTTATTAAAAATGTAGCCATTAACGAAAGGCCCTTGGGGTATATGTACAAAATTAGAAAATTGTAAGTATTCAGTCAAATACTATATTAGCAGTATTATTCACAAAATTACTCAAAAATGCCAGTGGGGCTGTATCCATCAGAAGTTAGCCAAACTGGAAAACTGGCAAGAGATCTTCCAGCCATGTGGGGATGTTACTTATAGATAACACTGAGCTTATTCTATTGTCATAACTTCCTAAAGAAATTTCAAAATGATCATATTCATGATATGAATTATATTTAAAAAACCCGGGCTCAGTTTTTGCATAAAGGAGCCTTAGGTTAAAACAAAGAACTGGTCTTGAGCACAGGAGGAGTTTTCCACACACAAGAATCTCTCAGAGGGTATTTGCCAGGGTGAAGCCTGCTGATGGTCATCCCTATGTACCCGCTAGAGCCCAGCACAACAGCGACATTTGTTTGACAAGGCTCCTGCTATGTGCACAAAAAAGAGTTTTCTTTAAATTGTTTTCTAGGGCAATGCTGCAGGTAAACTACCAAGTCCTGCTTTTGAGACCTTCCTTTCCACAGTAGCAATTCAGTGACGTGTGCCTTTCATATGAATACTGTGGAAAGATGCAGACTTCAACACTACCAGGAAACCAAATTCCAGGAAGCTCTGACAGGCTCCCTGCTTCTCAAGCTTTTCTACCGGGGCACCCCAAGAATGGCAGAGGGAAAGCACAGAAAAAGCTCTAACGCTCACCTTCAGGAGAGACAGGCACCCTAGCTCCACACTCTCTGGTATGCTCCTTGTACTCCAGGAATGTGTGTTGGAGAAGCCCAAGGTCAGGTAATAAAGTAGCAATAAAATAAACCAACCGGGGCTGGGGTTATGGCGCAGTGGTAGCGTGCTCGTCTAACATGCGTGAGGCACTGGGTTCGATCCTCAGCACCACATAAAAATACAATGAAGATATTCTGTCCACCTACAACCAAAAAAATTTTTTAAAATAAAAAACATAAAAAAATAAACCAACCAACAGAAACAAAGCATCTTATGTCTCCTGTATCTCTGTATCTTTAGGCAAGTGAACACAAACTCAAATTAACTCAGGTTAATGAAGAGAATCAGCTTAATAGACTTAGAAACCATTAAATGTATATCAATTGAGCTGTCCAAAAACTATCAAGAAGCACTTTTACAGCTTCAACTAGATTAGTACCTTCTAGCGATTTAGAAATTCACTTGAACAAAATGTATTTTCCGACATGGATAAGATAGCAACTCAAAGTCACAACAAAGCTTTCCATCTGTTCATTAAAACACAATGTTAGCTGGGCGTGGTGGCTCACACCTGTAATCCCAATGTTTCCAGAGGCTGAGGCAGGAGGACTGCAAGTTTAAGGCCAGTCTCAGCAACTTGTGAGACTCTCAAAAAAAAAAGGAGGGTGTGAGGGGGTGGGGATGTAGCTTACTGGTAAAGCACCCGAGTTCAATCGAAAAACAAAAACCACACTGTTATGATAAAAGCACTCCACAAAGGAGAAAGAGAAGGAAACCTCAACATGACAAAGGGTATCTACGGGAAAACCCAGGCTAACACCATACTTAATGATGAAGGACAGAGAGCTTTCCCCCTAAGATAAGGAATAAAACTAGGATGTCCACTCTCACCACTTCTATTTGATACTGTATTGGAAGTACAAACAGGGGCAATTAAACCAGAGACATAAATAAAAGGTATACAGATTGGAAAGAAAAAAGTAAAACTATTTCATTGCAGATGATATGATCTTATATACATATATGATACCCTAAAGAATCCTTATACAACTATTAGAGCTAATAAGTTAGATACAGATTTATTTTATTTTATTTTATTTTTAATATTTTTTTTAGTTGTTGATGGACCTTTATTTTATTCATTTATTATTTATATGTGGTGCTGAGGATCAAACCCAGTGCCTCACGCATGCTAGGCAAGCGCTCTACCACTGAGCTACAGCCCCAGCCCTACAGATTTATTTTAAAATACCAGTTGTATTTGACAGATGTGGCAACACATGCCTGCAATCTCAGCAACTCAGGAGGCTGAGAATTCCAATTTCCAGACCAGCCTGGGCAACTTAGCAAGACCTTATCTCAAAAAAATAAAAAGGATTGTAGGTCAGTGGTAGAGCACCACTGGGTTCAATTCAGTGGTGGAATAAATTAAACCAAAGAAGTGTAAGATTTACCACTGAAAACTATTTTTATAGTTTATAGTTTCGTCTATGTTTTCATAGATGAAAAAAATTAAGGAAGAGCAAAGTAAATGGAAAGATATCCCATATTCATGGACTGATAGACTTAACATTGTTAAGATGGTAAAACTCTCCTAAATGGTCAACAAATTTTGAGAATTTCACCTACTTTTTATTAAAATGAGAAAATTATGTGCCAATTCTAAAATTCACATGGAAATGAAAGAAAAGAAGAATAGGCCAAACAGTATTGAAAGTGAAGAGAGACTCACACTTGTTGATTTCCAAACTTACTACAAAGCTAGCCTTCTGTGTAGTGCTGGTATAAGAAAAGACATAGATCACTGGAAAGAACTGAGTCAAAAATACAAATCTGGCCAGGTGTGGTGGCACACACCTATAATCTCAGCACTTTGGGAGGCTGTGACAGGAGAATTGTGAGTTTAAAGCCAGCCTCAGTGAGGGCAAGGCACTAAGCAACTCAGTGAGACCCTGTCTCTAAGTAAAACACAAAATAGGGCTGGGGGTGTAGCTCAGTGGTCGAGTACCCCTGAGTTCAATCCCCAGTACCAAAAAAAAAAAAAATTCAAATCTATACTCAACTGATAAAAGGCAGCCTTCCTTAAATGACTGCAAAACCAAGTCTTATAAAATGGCTGTAACCTACCATTCTAATTTTAAAACCAGAATATTTATGTGAGTTATTTTGTGTACACATGCATGTGTGTATGTATGTATGTACTGGGGATTGACCCAGGGGTTCTCTACCATTGAGCTTCATCCCCATCCCTTTTTAAAATTTTTTGAGACAGGTTGTCACTAAGTTGGCCAGGCTGGCCTCAAACTTGCAATCCTTCTGCTTCAGCCTTCAAATAGCTGGGATTATAGGCATGTGCCACCACACCCGGCTGTATTATTTATTTTTAAACAAGCCCTCAGAGTGATAAAAATTACTGCATTGAAAAACATGGATAAAATGTTAAGCAATTTATCTCAAAGCAAAAAATTTAAACTTTCCATTTCTGTCATGGGAACAAAAATAAAGTTTTCACATGGATATAAAAATTAAGTCTTACATTGGCTTTATGATTTTGAATTTGACTTCCAAGTATTTCATATGAAAAAGTGGTTATGGTTGTTAAAAAATAAAATATAGAAATGTATATTGTAATGACCACAGGATAAACATTTTACTTATATCAAACTCAGGATCTATAACTACAAATATTACTTTCTACCAAGGAAGAGAAATTCTCCTGTCATCTGTGTTATAGAATAGGAAAGCATGGAATTTGTTTGTTTGTTTGTTTGTGTTTAGGTAACTGGGGATTGAGGCCAGGGCCTTGCACATGCTAGGCAAGCACTCTACCACTGAGCAACATCCCTAGCCCCAAGCATGAAATTTTTTCAGAGGTACAATATCAAGTTCAGAAGATACTGACAAAAAAGCAACATATATGTTCAACAAATCATTGTACATGAATACAGCAAAAGCCACCTGTCATTATTTATGCTTCTTAAAGCAAGCAAACAAACATTTTAACAATCCACCTTACAAATGGCCTCTACCCTGTCACTGGCAGAATTATAGAATTAATTTTTTTAAATTTTTTTTTAGGTGTTGGTAGATCTTTATTTTATTCATTTATTTATATGTGGTGCTGAGAATTGAACCCAGTGCCTCACACATGCTAGGCAAGTGCTCTACCACTGAGCCACAACTCCAACCCCTAGAATTAATTTTATTATTATTTTAAAAATATTTTTTTAAATTGTTGATGGATCTTTACATTATTCATTTATTATTTATATGTGGTGCTCAGGACTGAACCCAGTGCCTCATGCATGCTAGGCAAGCGCTCTACCACTGAGCTACAGCCCCAGCCCCTAGAATTAATTTTAAAACAGCAGAAATAACTGAAATCTAGTGGAGGTAGGAGAGCTACCTCATACAAAATTATGGAAATTTAAGTTTCAATTTTAATACAATGCTGCATAAATAAGTACACCAGAGCACTAATGACATGGCATCACTTAATCCTGGCAGGTAAAAGCCAAATATTCCCTCTGGCTTTTACCCACTAAATGTCACTTAAGCTTTGACTATATTTGGTTAAGTGTTCTTAATAGTTTAAAATATAAATCATAGAATTTCCTCCAAAGCTACTTAAAGTTAAATCTGTTGAAATTATTGCATAAATACAGATTATCAAATTCAGTTCCCTAAATGGTATTAAGCTCACACTAATGGCTAAAATTTAAGTGCTTATTGGTAATGCCTGGAAGAGATGGAAAATCTGAAAGTTTAGGCATAAGTTAATCACAGAATGGGGCAATATAATCATGTTGACAGATGACATTTCACATGTCTTTGGAAGGTTCCACAACAAACAGAGCAGTAAATCATTAGTTTTTTTTTCAGAGGCAGAACTGATATGCCCCTTCCTATGAGTACAGATGGGTTCTAGATAGGCAGGAAGCAAAACACCATATGAATGCATGCTGAACAAACAGAGAAGTGTATGCAACAACCTTCCTGTACCAAACTGGAACTTTTCCAGAACATTCCTTTAGAGCTTCTACCCATGTTACTTCCTACTCAGCTAGAATATTTCTCAGCCTGGCTCTTCTAAATAATGCAGTAACTGTGAAATGCCTATACTTATTTTTATATACATGAATGGGTATGCAAGCTGAGGTTTTGCAATTTAAAATCCTGTTGAGGGCTGGGGATGTGGCTCATTGGTAAGGCATTTGCTTAACATGCATGAGGCCCTAGGTCAACACCCAGCACTGCAAAAGGGAGGGAAGAACACAGGGGCATTGAGAAAAAGGGAAAATTCTATTGAAAATCTGAGTTCCCCACACACTGCACTGGTATCTGAATTGTCATTCCTGACATCTAAGGTTTCTACAAACAATATTTGAGGACTGGGACATAGCTCAATGGTAGAATGCTTGCCTAGCATGCATAAAGCCCTGGATTCCATTCCCAGCACTGCAAAGACAAAAACAAAAAAACAACATATTTTTTAATTAGAACTAAAGTGTGTGGGGAGGTGGCTCTCAAGCTTCACAGGAAATATTTTTAAAAGAAATCCTTCATTCCCTCTGATGTTATTTTTAAAGGGAAGTATATCCAAAGAGTACTGAAACAAAAGTCTGGAAATCAGGTTTCTGGGGCTTAATCCAACACTCATGTGACCATGCCTAAATCACAACCCAATGAGAGCCACCTCCTTGGTTCCTATGATCTGCATGGGACACAGGGCATACTACTGGGGCAAGGTGGGCCAGCAGGTCTCCAATATCCCTTTAGTTCCAACTTCCTATGACCCCATAACATATTTAAACCAGGTCTGATTGGATTATTACATGCTATAAAAGACACCCATTTATATAGGGTCAGAGGGCTCTGGAAGCATTCTGTGAAGCTCTGCATTAAGTTTGACATTATGAAGTTTAAGAGTCAATCCGAACTAAGAGTTTTCAGAGTTTTTTCAGTTCTATAGAAAAGAAAAATAAGCCACTTCTAGAAAATATCAAGCCAACAAAGACAATCTCCCAGCATCAACATTCAACTTAATCCATCTCTACTTCTGCCAGATAACAAGAAAGGAAAAGCACCTCACAGAAGTTTAAAAGAGGAAATATTATTTTGTCTTACTGGCAAAACTTACATACAGTGAAATAATATTTTAACACACTTAAGAATTTACAAATGTGTGGTAGAAGCAACGATCAAACCCCAAAACAAATGCAACCGTTTCAACCAGCAACCTACAATGAAAACACAGTAGCCAAGCACAGTTGTCCGTGCCTATAATCCTAGCAGCTCGGGAGGCTGAGGCAGGAAGATCACAAGTTCAAAGCTAGCCTCAACAATTTAGCAATACCCTGCCTCAAAATTAAAAAAAAAAAAAAAATATAAAGGGCTGAGGATGTGGCTCAGTGGTTAAGCGGCCCTGGGTTCAAACCCTGGTACCAAAAAATAAATAATAAAAAAATAAGAAGAAGAAGGAAAGAGAAAACACCATATACATGTCAAAGTGAAATATATAAAATTTCCAAAACCTTATTTTTCTAAGGTTTAATATTTATGATAATATTGCACTTCACCTATATTTCCTTTGCTTTCCTAATCTCAAAAAATCCCATTTTAGAGAATACAAATCAAGTTACAAGATCAAGTCATAGCTGCGTATGATAGTATATGTCTGTAATCCCAGCAACTCAGGAGGCTGAGACAAGAGGAGCACAAGTTTGAGGCCAACCTCAAAACTGAGCAGGACTCTGTCTCAAAAATAAAAAATAAAAAGGGCTGTGAAGTAGCTCAGTGGTACAGCACCCCTATGTTTCATCCCAAGTACAACATACATACACGTAAAAAGATCAAGTCTTGTGTGCTCAGCTGTGGTGAAATCAAAATAAAGATTTGGGTTTCCTCTTTTTTCTTCAGCTATTCTAATTTAGGATAATATCTGACTTACTAGTACTGATGTAAATCCTAATGAAAAAAACTCTACCATGAAGATGGAATTATGAGAAATGTCTAAAAATACAAGTAAGAAAGAGATGCTACTTAATCTTTTTTTTTTTTTTTTTGGTACTGGGGATTGAACTCTGGGGTACTCGACCACTGAGCCACCCCCCCAGCCCTATTTTGTGTTTTTTGTAGAGACAGGGTTTCACTGAGTTACTTAGCGCCTCACTGTTGCTGAGGCTGGCTTTGAACTCGTGATTCTCCTGCCTCAGCCTCCCTAAGTGCTGGGATTACAAGCATGTGCCACCGAGTCCGTCTTACTTAATCATTTTTAAAAGCAGTAAAATTCATGGCTGGGTGTAACTTATTGGTACAGTGCTTGCCTAGCATGCATGAGGTGCTGGGTTTGATTCCCCAACATTGCAAAAATAAGCAAAAACAAAACCTAAAGCAGTACATTCACGAAAAGCTACAAGAAAATGTCTCTGCTCCCAAAAAGCTACAACATCCATGAAAATAAAACTCTGAGCCAGGTATGGTGGTGCATGCCTAGAATCCCTGCAATTTGGAAGGCTGAGACAGGAGGATCACCAGTTTGAGGCCAGCCTCAGCAACCCAGCAAGACCCTCAGAAGCACAGCAAGACCCTGGCTCAAAATTTAAAAAAAAAAAATTTTTTTAAGCACTAAGGATGTATCTCAGTGGTAAAGCACCCCTGGGTTCAATCCCCAGTTTAAAAAAAAAAAAAGACCCTCCTTTATAAATGGACAGTGTAATTGCCATCAGCATTTAGCCCACATGCTTCTTTCTGGAAAGCAGCCCTATGCAAAGTCTGGCATCATCAACAAGAGACTTGTGACTTGTTAAGGGCAACTTGAAGTCTCTGTGTGTACATGTGTGTCTGTATGTGGCTATACGTGTATGTGTACAAGCACATGTGTATCCTTCCTTCTTTAGGCAGAAGTTTCTATCCCCACATCAGTTTGTGCCCAAGTCTGGACACTGAAGGGAAATGGAGGTGTGTGAAAGAGGGTCCTAGCTCTCAAGAAAGTTATAATTTACTTGAGGAGATAATGTATATTCACATGAGGAGTCCCCAGTACTAGTGAATGGAAGGTTATTATATTTTTATTAGTAATATGAAGGTGCTATAATTTGCATATTGTTTGAATCACAAAGGCTTAGTCCAAACTGGTAAAAATAAATTTAAAAATTCATGCCACATATTTCAGTTATGCTGAAATACAATGAATAGGGCTGGGGTTGTAGCTCAGTAGTTGAGTGCTTGCCTAGCACATGTGAGGAGGCTCTGGGTTCTATCCTCAGCATCACATAAAGATAAATAAGTAAAATAAAGGTATGTGTCCATCTGTAACTAAAAAATAAAAAATACAATGAATATACAATAAATAACAGAATGTACTAAAAATGTAAAAATGCAGCACATAGCCAGGTGCTGTGGCACATGTCTGTAATCCCAGTGGTTTAGGAGGCTGAGACAGGAGGATCTCAGGTTCAAAGCCAGCCTCAGCAACAGTGAGGCACTAAGCAACTCAATGAAATTCTGTCTCTAAATAAAATACAAAATAAGGCTGAGGAGGTGGCTCACTGGTTGAGTGCCCCCGAGTTCAATCCCCGGTACCAAAAAAAAAAAAAAAAAAAAAAGCAGCATATATATGAGGAGGAAAAAAGCATTTAAGAGAGAAGTAGAAAGATGGAATGAGATTATTTTCCCCCGGTACTGGGGATTGAACCCAGGTCCTTGCACACAGTAGGCAAGCTCCCTCTACCATTAAGCTACATTTCCAGCCCCAGAGTGAGATTTTGAACGGCCAAAATATCACCTCAACTCAGGAGAGAAAATTAAGGAAAAGAAAACAACTTTGCTATTATTACATTAGTCATGACAATGACAAAAAAATGTGGTTTCTCAAGGCTTCTGTCAGAACCCAATGGGTGTCAAAACCCCAGCTAAATGCAGTGGCACGCCTGAAATCCAGCAACTCAGGAGACTGAGGCAGGATGGCAAGTTCCGGGCCAGCCCAACAACTCAGTGAGACACTGTCTCAAAATAAAAAACAAAAAACCGCTGAGTTGTAGCTTACGGGCAGAGGGCTCCCAGGTTCAGTCTCCAGTACAGAAAAATCAAACAAACAAATAAACAAAACTAGGTTTCGGTTCTGGAGATCCAGGTTTTAGATGCAACTCCCTCACAATCGCATCCTCTTCTGCCCTGGTTTCTACCCATAATAGTCAAAAGTCTGAATGAAATGATGGCTAATATCCTTTTAATGACCACTCGTGGTAACCCTCCCTTTTTTTGATAAATACACTAAGGTTCTCTGTCCTATTCATCACCTCCCAACCTCTCTCTTCCACTCTCAATAATTATAGTGTGCAGAATAAATTATTTGTAAATCTATGACTTTTAATTTTTTGTTTCTAAATGACTTCTTTTTATCAATTGGTTGAAAAGGCAAAATTCTAGTTCATATTGTTAAAATTTAGCACTAAATGATAATCTTGTACCTTCTCTAATACTAATAATCTAGCCAGATAAATATGGTATATTACTCAATAGTCTTACAAAAAGAGTTTTACTGTAACTGATTTATAATGGTGAAGAACAGGTCAAATAATTATGTATTCATTGCTTCTAGCTAGCTTAAAACTGATTTAGCTCCTCAGCAACTAAGAGTACAATAATGTTCCTTTTTTAATGATAACTAGTGATAACACATAAGTATGACTTTGGTATCAAAAGGCTACATAAATATACTTTCATCTGGAAAGTCTCATTAAACTTATTATGTCTGGGGGAAAAGTTAAGAGCAGACAATGATGAATATGGGTTGTAATATTGATAATATCAACTATTTCTATTATCATTTTTATGATGGAAATATTCTTGTTTGGACATCTGAATGTTAGAAAGATTATCACCTAGTAACAGCAATGAATTCTAATATTATCCAACAAAGCACTAAACAATACAAGCTGTCTTCATTCTTAAATGCTTTTTTGAAGTCATTTCAGTAAAGAGATAAAGAAACCCAAAATAGAAAAGGACAAACATACTCAAGCTTCCATGAAGCTGTACGATAAGGTAAATAATAGGCATTTAAAAAAAGCAGAGGATAGATAAATATGTAAAAAGTTTTCAAATAATATTCACACTTGTATCTAGCTCCATCATACAGTTTAAATTTTGGCCAAATTTTTTAAGTATTTGTTAAACAGTTCCTGCATGTGACATATGTTTCCAGGATACTTCTGACATTGATACAAGAAATTATAAAACATTTAGAAATGAAAATGTTACTCTCAAAAAATAACACTACAAGTTCCAAGCTTCTTCAGAATTTGTTAAGATGGAAAAACATTTGAAAAATAGTACCTTTCTGTTTTAAAGTGTCCAAATAATGTACTTTAAAAAAACAACAACAGAGCTATGTAATTGTTCAAGGCAAGGAAGAGACAAATCTAAACAAAGTCCTAAAGTTTGCTCTAGGAGTCTTTGCTCTTCCTTCGCAGTCTCAATCCTATTTACTCCGTAATAAGTAAACTGTTTTATCCCTTCAGCTGGGAAGGATAATTTTTATCCTACCAAGATGATGACAGTGCCACTGCAGTGCTCACCCAGCAAGAAACACATGAATATGAAGCAGTGTCAATTCTTTCTATCAAACCAAGTGTATGCAAGAATTGATTTGCAATGCATTAATTCAGGAACTCAGCGGAGAGGCTCCTACTATATCTAGCTGATCTAAACTTGAGCTCATGATAACACTGCACAAAGCTATGGTAGATGAAAGTGATAGGTAATGCCAACAAAACAATCCCACTGACAACACAGACTCCTCCAAGAATTCTTCCAGGCACTGTGATAGGATACATATCTCCATAGCCAACTGTAGTCATAGAGATAATCACCCACCAGCAGGCAGCAGGGATGCTGGCAAAGTCCTTGTTGGATGTTTCCAGGTCCAACCCGTGTTCAAGAAGCTGAGAAAGTGCACTAAAGATTGCCATGGCAACGCAAATGAAGACAAGTAACATAACCATCTCTCGGTAACATCGCTTGAGAGTCAAACCAAGTGTCTGAAGACCAATGAAGTGACGGGCAAGCTTAATCACCCAAAAAATCCTCATCATTCTGAGCACCCTCAAGGTGACTCCAGCCCTCTGCAGTTGAGAGTTCTCCCCTGTAAATACTGTCATTAGCACGGAGATGTAATATGGTGTGATTGCCAGTAAATCAATGATGTTCAGGGGTCTCTTGACAAACTCACACTTGTTTCTGGAGACGATGAACCTCACGATGCACTCTGCAGTGAACCATCCTATGCAGATAGCTTCAATTATCCTGTCGAGAGAACAAAGGAAGAATTGATCATTTTATTTTTAAGCATTTAATAGCTCTTGGATTTCTTCAGATAGTACTACACTGACATACTAATTCAGTTACTTTTCCAGAAAACATGAAGAACAGACAGCATCACCAACATCATGAGACCCACCAGGACGCAACAGGACAAACAGCACAGTTCTCACCAGAACTAACTGGACAAAGTTCTTACTTATATTAATGCTGTATATAATATTGCCTATAAATGATGGTTTTTTACTTGCCTTTAATACCCTAAAAAACCTCTCGTTTGGTGGTTTGAAATTATTAAACTGAGCTGGCCACAGTGTGAAATTTCACATGTTCTTTGGGGACAGTGGTTCTTAACTGTAGTATCAGTTATGAGGTGGGTCAGGATGATGTTCTTACCCACAGCGGACACGCCCACTGCCTTTTGATCATTTCTGTCTTGATAGATTAGAGCAAGTGCAAGATCATTTCCGAAACCATACCTCTTCCTCTCCCTCCCATAGTCTTGTGCCCTTAGCAGGGGAGAGCCTGCCCACTGTCCTCATCCCAGCTCAGTGGGAAAAGGCTGAGGATTCCCACACTGGGGCAAACCACCACCAGGATTTCCCCAAAGACCACAACTATTTTGTTTTTTCCTAAATTATTTTTATGTAGCATATATTTTAAAAATATAAGTCCATATTTTGCCTAGAGCCATATTTACCAACCTTTCCACATCACTGTACACATTGAAAATAATTAATATTTACACAGCCTACTGGAGCCAAAGGGTGGAATTCTTTAAGCAGAAACCACTATCCTGAGGGGTCTGGTCACCCTGACCCTGACCCTGTATGCTCTAAGCCTGAGGAAATCAAATTTCAGCATGCCAGTTAGGAAGCCCTGGCACAAACAGAGATAATTCAGGGGAAATTATAAATTAGTTAAAATTTGTAACTGGAAATTGAATTATTATTAGCATATCATCATTCATTTTCTTCCACATAGCTCTTTCTTACCTAGTCTTAAACATCAGAAGTCCAGTGGAGAAAAGAAAAAAAAATCAGAATAAATAGGATGAGAGGAGGTATGGCAATACACTGAAAAGAATTACTCTAGTGCATTCTACAGAACCCAAACTGCACTGGACGGTACTCATGGAAATGAGTAAACACAACTAACCAGGTTTCCTCATTGCAGGGCTTTGCAGTGCCATAAAACTTAACTTCATTTATTTTATTAACTTGTATTTGTTTTTTGAACAGGTATTCACGTTCATCTGTGGAGACACACATATCAGTTTCTTAAGAATTCTTCCAGGAGCTGGGGTTGTAGTTCAGTGGTAGAGCACTTGCCTAGCAGGTGTAAGACACTGGATTTGATCCTCAGCACCACATAAAAATAAACAAACAAACAAATAAATAAATGGTGCTGTGTCCATCTACAACTAAAAGAAATTTAAAGAAAAAAGAATTCTTCCAGCATTACAATAAAATGGTGTGTGGAGAGTGGGGAGGTCATTTCATATAAGTATTGAATAAAGAGTTTCCTCATTTCTTGGATATGGTGACAGTATTCTACTGAATGTTTGTGTTGTGATTTATTTAATCAGCTCACTTGATGAACATTTAGGTAGTTTCTGATCTCTGGCTACCAAAACAATGGAACAATGAGTATTCTTGTTTCCACATCATTTTGTACATGTCCAAATATAATCAGGATAAATTCCAGAGTTTCAATAATATACTGGGTCAAAGGAGATAATTTTGATAGACCTTGCCAAACTACCCCCACAGATAATATATACTAAACTGCCCTCCTACCGGCAATACAGGTCAGTCTTTATTTCCCACAGCCTTACCAATGTAAAGTATTATTGAGTTTGATGATCTCTGCCACTCTTGTAGATGAAAAATGCTATTTTATGTACCAAAGTAGATTAGTTCTCTGTATCTGCTATTGGAAAGAAAAAAATACCGGGGCTAGGGTTATGGCGCAGTGGTAGCGTGCTCGCCTAGCACGTGGGAGGCACTGGGTTCGATCCTCAGCACCACATAAAAATAAAGATGTTCTGTCCACCTACAACTAAAAAATAAATATTAAAAAAATCTTTTAAAAAAACCCCACAAACTTGGTAGTTTAAAACAACAGAAATTTACTTTCTTACAGAAGCTGACGTCCAGAAATACAAAATCAGTATCACTGGGCCAAAATCAAGATGGCACCTAGGCCATACCCCTTTGGAAGTTCTGAAAATTCACTCCTTGCCCCTTCCAGCTTCTGGTGGCTGCAGGCATCCCTTGGCTCCAGGCCACATCACTCCACTCTTTGTCCCCATGGCCCCACTGTCCCTTCCTCTTCTTCTCTGTCTCCTCCTCTTAAGGATACAAGCTATGATGGCACTAGTACCTATCAGTACAATCCAGGATAACCCCACTAATCACATCTCTATAAAATTCCTTTTGCTATATAAAGTAACACCAGTTATGGGGAATTAGTTCCTTCTTATCTTTTTCTGGGTGAGAGGCAGCTTACCACACAAAGTAACCAGGAGGATGCATGCCACAGTCCAAATAATCTAACCTCCTTCCTGGTAAGGGAAGGGATCAGCAGATGAAGTCACAGCCGACCCCACAATTCCTCTATTGTGGACTATTGAGTGTTGCTCTGTTAATGGACCCTGGGGTTGGCAACAGCTTCTCTGTCCTCACCAGGCTAAGAAGAAAAGCTGTTGCCACAATGGCCTTCATGAATCTGGAGCCTTAGAAAACTGAGAGAGTCATAAAACTTGGAAGACCTAGAAAATGGGAAGCTACAATTTTCCCAACTACAGTTTTTTGTTTGTTTGTTTGATACCAGGTTGAACTCAGGGGCACTCGACCACTGAGCCACATCCCCAGTCCTATTTTTGTATTTTATTTAGAGACAGGGTCTCACTAAATTGCTTAGTGCCTCACCATTGCTGAGGCTGGCTATGAACTTGGGATCCTCCTATCTCAGCCTCCTGAGCCACTGGGATTATAGGTGTGCGCCGATGTGCCCGGCCAAACTACAGTTTTAATACGAGTTAATACCTTGCCTCACATCTCCCTGGTAAAGCTAGAATATTCCATGTATTACCCATATTTCCATATCCCTTGCAATCCAGCAGGGTCATGTGACCAGTTCTGACCAATGGGCAGTGAGCAAAATGACATTTCTGGGCAGATGCATAGAAGAGTGGGTGTGAGTTCTTTGTCTTTCCCTGGCAACCTAGAAGGCACATATGTTAAATGGCATGCTGTTCAGATGATGAGGACCCTATCAGCTGAGTCCATGAGTGGCTGTGCAGAGCAAAGCAAAGATACTTTCCACCCAACCCAGATTGGACACAATATGTGAGCCAAAGGCAAATCTTTGTTGTGCTAAGCCACGGAGACTCCTAAATTGCTTGCTACCCTAGGTGATAAATGGGCAAATATAGAGAACAGTAAATTGTAAATTGGAAGGGAATACAGAAGCACACCGTAGTGCAAAAAGATCATTCCCAATCTGCAAATCCAAAATTTAAAATGTTCCAAAATCCAAAACTTTCTGAGCATTGATTGACACGACAATGTAAGTGGAAAATTCCATACCTGATGTCATGCAACAGTCAAAAAACAGGCACACTACAAATATTGCATCAAATAACCTTCAGGTTTTGTGTATAAGGTGTATATGAAACATAAATGAATTGTGTTTTTCAGGTCTTGGATCTCATTCCCAAGAGATCTTTTTTTTTTTTTTTTTTTTTAATTTTTTTTAGTTGTAGATGGACGCAATATCTTTATTTATTTTTTATGTGGTGCTAAGGACCGAACCCAGTGACTCACGCATGCGAGGCAAGCGCTCTACCACTGAGCCACAACCCCAGCCCCCCAAGAGATCTTATTATGTGTCTGCCAATATTCCAAAAATTAAATCTGAAACACTTCTGTTCCAAAGCATTTCAGATAAATAGTCAACCTATAATAATAATAATGATGATGATGATGATAATAATAATAATAATAGCTCTCTTAGACTATCGTGTGATAAAATGTATCAGCTCTCTGGCTAACACAGTCTTCTCTAGCTAACATGAGCAAGGAAGGGTGCTGGTCTTGAGATCAAGAGGCCCCATGTTCTTTCCCCTCTAACAGATGAGCTTTACCCATCAAGTGGCAGAGTTGTGTGGATCTTCCAAGGGTCCTACCTAAAATCCTAAGATTCTATTAATTACAGAAGAGTAAAATTTTTTAATTGTGCCAAAAATACCAGAACAGTTTCTAATTATTTCCACCAGCAGCCAAAGTTGTTCAGATTAAAAAGGAGAAAATTCAAATGATGTGGGATAATCTCTCAATAAGGAAATTTCAAAGAAGCACATCTGTAATGAGGTCCTAGGGGTTCCTTCTGCCCACATCTCAAGTCAGATGCAGTTTCTCCAGAATTCACATCAAAGGGATGAATCAGTGAGAAACCCCAGGCATCACTTCCACCTAGGATTATGCCAAGGCAGTCTCCAAAAACAAACCCCACTAAGCCTGCCAAACTCCCTATGTTTCCAAATGGCTCTCTTGCCAGGGCCACCAACGACTGCTAAAAGTGAGTACTGTTTTATTGAGTACTGCAGAAATAATGGGGCACTCCTGAAGGTTACTTCTATAGAACACCAACAGGAAAGAAAAAACAAAAAACAGAAGATAACAAGGAACACCATATTCCTTGGAAGCCCGTTCTTCTTGCTTTTGCAGTCCAAACATACAGAAGTTCCCAAATGCATGACTAATATAAATGTTGACAACTGACTGCAACCTTTCAGTTGGGCACTAGACTAAGCACTGTACAGACATCATTACATTAATCCTTTTCAAGAATTCTATGAGCCAGATACAATGGCACACACCTGTCATCCCAGCAACTCGGGAGGCAAAGGCAGGAGGATCTCAAGTTCAAGGCCAGCCTCAGCAACTCCGCAAGACCCTGTCCCCAAATAAAAAATAAAAGGGGGCTGGGAATGTAGCTCAGTGTTAAAAAGCATCCTTGGGTTCAATCTCCAATGAGGAGGAGGAGGAGGAGGAGGAGGAGGAGAAGAAGAAGAAGAGGAGGAAGGGGAAGGGGAAGAAGAAAAGGAAAGAATTCTATAAAGTGTATATTCCCCTAATATCTCCATACTACAGATGACAAAACTGAGACTGACAGGTTAACCATCTTTTTCAGGATCGTACAACTAAGAAACTGCAATGACACAGGTAATGAAACCCAGACCTACAGGACTTGAGAGCTATCGGGAACATTTAAAAACACTAATAGTTTTCATAGTGGTGTCCATTTATACCACTTGTAATGGCAAATGGTATATGTTAATCTCTTGGTCTCCAGGGTTTATGTTAGAACAGCATTTTTCAGAATACAGATTCTTTTTTTTTTTAAATATTTTTTTAGTTGTAGATGGACACAATGTCTTTATTTCATTGCTTTGTATGTGGTGCTGAGGATCGAACCCAGGGCCTCACGCATGCGAGGCAAGCGCTCTACCGCTGAGCCACAATCCCAGCCCCAGAATAGATTCTTAACCTATTAGTAGGTCAAAAACTTCTTTTTCAAAAATAGAACAGAAAATATTAGAAAAGCTGAGAGGTACAGCACTTGCCTAGCACGCGTGAGACCCTGGGTTTGATCCCCAGTGCTGAAAAAAAAAGAAAAAGAAAAAGAAAAAAGAGGGGCTGGGATTGTGGCTCAGCGGTAGAACGCTTGCCTCGCATGCATGAGGCCCTGGGTTCGATCCTCAGCACCACATACAAAGCAATAAAATAAAGACATCATGTCCTTCTACAACTAAATATATATATAAAAAAAAAAAAAAAGAAAAAAGAAAATATCAGGGCACATGAAAGTACAGTTTTATAAAAGCTTCACTTCAGTTATGGGTAATTGTGTTCTAGCTTATTACTATGGCTTGAGTGTCCCCTCCAAATATTCATGTTTAAATTTAATTGCCTTTCTAACAGAACTCAGAAGTGACAGCTTTAAGAGGTGATCAGGAGATGAGGGCTCTGATCTCACAAAGGGATCAATGCTGCTCAATCCACTGAGAAAATGGGTTAATTATCTTGGGAGTGAGCTCCTTGAAATAGGGATAAATTCACCAGGCACAGTGGTGCACACCTGCAATCCCAGCAACTTGAGAGGCTGAGGCAGGAGGATTGCAAGTTCAAGGCTAGCCTCAAGATGTTAGTGAGTCTCTAAACCCCCCTGGGTTTGATCCCCAGTAGCAATTAAAAAAAAAAAGAAAAAAAAAGAGATAAATTCAACTTCATTTGGATTGAGGTTGTAGCTCAGTAGCAGAGCACCTGCCTAGCATGTGCAAGACCCTAGTTTCAATTCCCAGCACTGGGGGAAAAGTTGTCCTAGTTTTCTGCCTCTCATGTGTGTGCTGCCCCTTTTAAAGCCATGCCATGACACAGCGTTAAGGTTGTGCCAGCTGCTGGGCTATGCCCTTGGACTTCCCACACTCAGAATCTATGAGCCAAGTAAATTGTTTATAAATTACCCATCTGGTATTCTGGTATTGCAGCAGAAAATGGACCAAGACAGTTATGATGCAAAAAAATGTCCCTTTCTGCATGTCCTGGAGGACCTCAACATTGCTTGCAATCATTGGCCTTTACTAATTGCTGGCTAATCCCTCAAGACAGAAAGCATTTCTGAGAATGACTCAGGTTTATAAACAGGCTACAATAGGGAGCAAATGCTTTCGGGTTAACCATTATCAGTCTCTATGCTCTCCCACTACCTCCAAAAAGACTAGGCTAAAACACCATTAATATGCTGTGTAAAGTAAATATCAGGGCCCTCTGGGTGCTCTTTTCATCTTCTACCCCCAACATTTTATTATGAAAACTTTCAAAGAGAATAGATTCATTAATATTTTAAATATACTGTACTTGCCTATCACCAATTGTTCTCTTTATCTGTCCATTAATCTCTTTCTTATGCAGTTCAAAATAAACTGCAAACATCAGTGCTCTTTCTTTTAAAACTTTAGGATGCATAATCATTAACTAGAGGTCAATAGTTTAGTTCTTTTTCTCTTGATGTAAATTTTATATACAATGAAATGTACAAGTTTTAAGTGTACATTCACAGAGTTTTGACAATACATAACCTGTGACCCAAACACCTATGAAAATATAGAACATTCACACCACCCAGAAAGTTCTCTGTCTGATTCATCATTACATGTCCTGACTTCACTTTCCAAATCCATCAAACACTTAACTTAGCAAGTATGCAGCAGATGTTTGCCCAGTACCTCGTGAATGACTTCAACAGAATACAAAGGCCTACAATGTGGGCCACTCCACAGCCATGGTGGGACTGTAAAATGGTGCATCCATCATGCAAAACGGCACAGATGTGTCTCAAAAAATTAAAAATAAGACATTATATGATCCAGAAATCTCACTTCTGGGTATATAAACAATTGAAAAGCAGGATCTTGAAGGAATATCTGTATACCCATATACATAACACAACATTTACAACAGCCCAGATATGGAAGCAACCCAAATGTCAATTAATGGATGCATGAATAAAGAAAATGTGGTATAAACATATGATGAAATATTATTTGGCCTTTCAAAGTTAGGAAATCCCACCACCACTGGTGGTGCACACTTACAATCCCAGCAGCTCAAGAAGCCAAGGCAGAAGGATCACAAGGCCAGCCTCAGAAATTTAGTGAGGCCCTCAGCAACTTAGTGAGACCCAGTCTCAAAATTAATTGAACCCAGCACCCCTGGGTTCAATCCCTAGTACCACAAGGGGGCAGGGAAAGGGCAGTGATGAGATTCAAATCCACATTTTCAAGGGGACTGGAGCCTCAATCTGCCATTTCAGACTGCAAAACCACACTAACCACTAGGTCAAGGATAAAAATGGTGCTGATTTTGCCATTAATTAATTTATATTCTGTCTTACCTCAAAAAAAAAAAAAAAAGGTAAGATGACTGTTCTCATCATTAACACCAAGTAGAATCTGATAAAATTCAATATTACAAGGACAACTAAGAAAATTATTATAGGGGTTGGGGATGTGGCTCAGTAGAGCCCTTGCCAAGCATGTGTAAGTCCCTCGATATGATTCTCAGCACAGAAAAAAAGAATTTATAGAAATAGCTAAAAGGTAAGTATTTTTACTGAATAGCTGACTTTAAAAAAACGAATGTAGCTGGGTGTGGTGGCGCATGCTACTTGGGAGGCTGAGGCAGGAGGATACAAGTTTGAGGACAGCCCACGCACCTTAGTAAGAACCCTTACCCTATCTCTAAATAAATTTCTCTCCTTCCTTCCTTTTTTTGTACTGGGGATTGAACCCAGGGCCACATAACCACTGAGCTATACTCAAGCCCTTTCTTCTTTTTTGAGACAGAATTTCACTAAATTGTAGAAGCTGGTCTTGAACTTGAGATCCTCCTGTGTCAGCCTCCTGCGTCACTGTTAGGAGTATGTGCTACCACACTTGGCTTCTAAATAAAATCTTAAAATGTCTGGGCTGTAGCTCAGTAGTAGAGTGTGTGCCTCGTAGGCACGAGGGTCTGGGTTCAATCACCAATACTGACAAAAAAAAAGATACACAAACCTTAAATTACAACAGGATTCAACTTAATCACAACCACACTGTAAAAGGGAGGTAGGGAGGCTTACAACATTGCCTGACACATAAGTGCTCATTAAATTGTTGCTGTCATTATTATTATTATTACAATTATTATCATAGCATTACTGCAATTATTATCGCTATCCTTGAGCTCATAGTCATTCTTACACAAAGAAGATTAAGTTCAATGCCTTTCTTAGTACAAAAAGAAGGTGCCATGGTTTAAACATTTGCCCCCGCCAAACCTCACGTTGAAATTTTATTGCCATTGTGATATACTGGGAGGTGAGAGCTCTAAGAGGTGTTTAGGTCAAGAGGACTCCACACTCACAGATGGGCTCAAGCCAAGTCGCAGAACTGGGTTGGTTATCAGGGGAGTGGCTTCGCTCCTTCTTGAGCATCTCTCTCCCTCTCTTTCCTTTTGTTCCATGTGATGCTTCCACCATGGGATGTGACAGCAAGAAGGTGCCTACCAGATACTGGTCCCTCAATCTCAGACTTCCCAGCCTCCAGAACTGTGAACCAATAGATTTCTGTTCATTATAAATTACCTAATCTGTGGTATTCAGTTACAGCCACAGGAAACGGATTAAGACAGAAAGCAAGAATGGATATTCCATCTTTTCATTCTTTCTTCTTTCAAGAATGCTGCATGTATTTTTACACATTGCCGGCCACAGCACCAATTGTTAAAACCACTTACAAGAGCAACTGACAGAATCTATCAAGCTAAATACTACCCAGGAGCCCCAACCATCCACTCTAGAAATGTATCCTACATGTGCACCCATATATTAACAAGAACATGTATGACAAGATCCATGATTTATAATGCCCAATGATAAAAATATATAAATGTCTGTCAATAGGAAATGGATTATATAAGATTGATTATATAAATGTATTTCTCAACGTTATTTTGGGTTGAATCATACAAAATTGTCAGTTATAGATCAGCATTTTGGAGGATAGTGTCCAAGTGTCTGGATGCCACCCCAGTAGCAAGAGTCATTTTCTCTCTTCTATTTACCATTGCAACCAATAAAGATTGTTGTTATGATTTTTTTAAAAAATCAACTATTTTATATGATTCAATCTTATGCTATGAAAAGGAATGTGGTACATCATTGTGCTTTGGTGTGGAATATTCTTCAAGATGCATGGTTAAACAAGGTGCAAAACAGTACATATAGTATCTATAATTGTGTGCATACAGTGTGCTAAAATTGTACATGTACACATGAGAAATACTCAAGAAACCGTTAACACCAGCTGCTCCAGGGAGGGAACCTCAAGCCTGATGCTAGATGGAAACTCACTTTTTAAATTTTATTCCCTTTTGTGCTCTTAAATGCTTTACCATACACACATATTACTGTTCCAATTTAAAAACACTTTTAAAGAAAGAGTAAAAATCCTGCCCAACCAGAAGAGCAATCATCGTGATGGAGTTATCAGCAGCTTGAATCAACCTGAACACCCCCAGAAGGACCACAAAAGGAAAAGCCATCCACACCCCTACTCTAAGCTTTCAGACTTAAATGTGCATGGTATTTCCAATCACATTTCTACTAGACAAGTACGGTGTAATAATACATGGTATAATAAAAATTTTCAACAAACTGCACATAAACGTCTACCATATTTCCTGGGGTCTCTCTGATGTCCTTACAAGAGTTTTCTCCATAACAATCAATTACATGGGGAAAAGGTAGAATTTTTTTTTAATCATGATTTTTTTCTTAAGTACCTTAAAGGAAAAAAAGAACTTTATCATTCATCTATTTATCTTCCAGTCTCCACTGATGAGAATAAAGATAAACACACGTTGAGCACTTAGTCGAATGCTTTCTCTAAACTTAGAAGTATTAATTTATTTCATTCTCACAACACTGTATGTGACAGGTTTTGTTATTACTCCCTCCTATAAAAGAGGCGAAGAGAATGTGCTCTTGCACCACAGCTAATGGGGGGCTGAGTAATATGCACTGACTATGTCATACATGGAATCCCATCTGGGATGTAGGTATTTTATTTCCTTTTTTGGAGGGTATGGGGGATTGAACTCAGGGGCACTCAACCACTGAGCCACATCCCCAGCCCTTTTTATGTTTTATTCAGAGACGGAGTCTCACTGAGTTGCTTGGCACCTCACTGAGTTGCTGAAGCTGGCTTTGAACTCGAGAGCTTATTTCTTCATCTGCGTAGCAGGTGTGATACAATAGTGTTGGCACCGTTATAGGCCCTGAAGGGTAACAATATACACCTCACAGTTTTTTTTCTTCCTGGGTACTGGGGATTTAACCCAGGAATGCTCCACCAATGAACCACATCCCCAACCCCTTTTAGTTTGAGACAGGGTCTCACTAAACTGATCAGGCTGCACTCAAACTTGCAACCCTTCTGCTTCCGCCTCCTAAATAGCTGGGATTATAGGCATGCACCAGTGTGCTTGCTTGCCTTCTTTTGTATGTTGAATAGTCTTTATTCTCCACCCCAGAAGTTTATTTACTTATTTTTTTTAAAAAGCCTATCACATTAACCATATCAAAACTACTTCTTGTCGAGCATGGTGGCTCATGCCTGGAATCTTGCAACTTGGGAGGTGAAGGCAAGAGGATCACAAGCTCAAGGCTAGCCTCAGCAACTTAGTAAGACCCTGTTTCAAAATTAAATAAATAAATAGATAGATAAATAAATGAATAAAAGGACTGGGGAGTAGCAAACAAACAAAAAAAATGCTTCCTTCTGAGGTTTTGGAGTCTCTGCTAAGACACACTAGCCACACAGAGTTTCAAGCAAGATGCTACCTCAGGCTGAATCACAGTGCACTTGCCATGTATTTGGGTTGAAAATGAAATTGATTATACTAAATGGAGTCAGAGAAGATACTAGTTATTTGTATTAATTGCCTATAATTTTTCATAGAAACATTCTGATCTTGGTGGAGACCTATGTATGATAGGTAGGCTTGGTCTTAGCAGACAGTGGACACCTTAAAGCAGGTGTTGTGGTCTTTAGATGTGCGATCAAGAACTGGTTGTTCTTTATAGAGTGTCACTGGTCCCTGTTTATCCATAACAAAACAATGTGGATCTGGTGCCTATGTTGCCAAAATGGGGGACAGAAGGTCAACAGGGGAGATAGGGCAGCTTCCTTGCATAAAGAGAAAGCAGCATGTTTCTGTTGTCTAAGAGGAGAGTGGAAAAAACCAAGGGCAGCCCGTTGGAGGTGGCTAAAGGGATCAGAGATCCAGCAGGCATAGCAGCCCCTTATAAACTCTGGGAGAGGAGCCCAGTTCTCCACAGCCAGCCCTGATGCCTTTCTGCTCACCATTACCCTTACCCTGCCACATCACCCTAAAGAAATGGCCATCCAAACACAGGTCTGTAGTTTGGATCTGAAATGTCTTCCATAGGCCCATGGAGTAAAGTCTTGGACCCCTTAGAGGTATGGCCTAGTGGGGCATCTTTGGGGCATTGGAGCTAGGCCCTGGAAGGATATAATGGCACTACAACCCTTCCTCTTCTTTGTTTCTTTCAATTCCTGGCCATGAAGTGGGCAGCTGTGTTCCACCATGAGCTCCCCGCCATGATGCGCTGCCTTGCTGCAGGCCCAAAACCAACGAGGCTAACTAGCCAGGGTGGAAACCTCTAAACTTTGAGACAAAAGAAACCTTTTCTCCATATGTTGATTATCAGGTATTTGTTACAGTGACCAAAGTTGACCAACACAGCAGGTATGAGTAAACAAAATAATGTAAAGCGAGGAATGGAAAAGAGGAAGTATGCATTAACCATGGCTACAAGAAAACACCTACAAGCTGGACAGTGGCACACGCCTGTAATCCCAGCGGCTTGAGAGGCTGAGGCAGGAGGAACTCAAGTTCAAAGCCAGCCTCAGCAACTCAGTGAGGCCCGAAGGAACTGACAGAGTTGGGGTGCTGGGTCTACAGCATGGACATTTCTGTTGGGGGAGAGATTGAAAAAAAAAAGGTCTAATTAGAGAATTTTTTTTAGTTGTTGATTGACCTTTATTTCTTCATTTATTTATATGCAGTGCTGAGGATCGAACTCAGTGCCTCCCACATGTGAGGCAAGTGCTCTACCACTGAGCCACAATCCCAGCCCCTAGGGAATTTTTTTTTAGATATTTTTATTAGTTGTTGATGAACCTTTATTTTTATATGTGGTGCTAAGAATCGAACCCAGTGCCTCACACGTGCTAGGCAAGCGTTCTACCACTGAGCCACAACCCCAGCCCTAGTTAGGGAACTTTCAATATTAAAAAAACCAAAATAAAAGCTCCAAACCAAGCAATGCTAGTGGAAAATAAGCAGAGGAGCTAAAATCAAGAAAAGCAGAGAGCATTGTGTCCCAGCACACTCAGGAAATAGCCCCACTTGGATGCACAGTGGTATGTGCAGTGGGAAGAGGGGGAGACTGGGAAAGGCAGCTGAGTGTGGACCTGAGAGCTTGCCAGCAAAGGGTTTTGAAGGTCAAGTTACAGCCCTAAAAGCAAATGGAACCCATGGATGATTTGGAACCGGGTGGATTCATTCACTCAATATGCATCTCCATACGCGGTCATGCGTACCAGACCTACATGTGGGAAGAGGCCACGTATGCTGTGGGAATACACTGTGGGGCAGCAGTGTACAGGATGGCTGGAGGGCGCAGTGAGTCAGGAGGCTATGACACACGTCAGAGAAATGGAACCCAACGGGAAGGAGATAACGGTAACAGGATGAAATGAAATGAAGTGATGGGAGAGAGAGGCCAGAGGACTTCAACAAGACTCTGCGACTAGCTGGCTGTGGGGGTGCACAGTCCTGGCTAGGAGCACATGAGCACATCCCCGCCTGATGGCACAGCAGACGACCCTCAGCACATATTCAGCCACTACCTGCACCTCCCACAGACAGGCTCGAGGGTTAGAAGGAGCCAGGCAGAGGTTCTCTACATGAAAAGGCAAGTAAGAGAGTGATGCTTAACATACACAGACCCATCCCAACACCAAAAGATAAGTAAGTAAATAAATATGATTTTTATACACTAAGCACCATAAACAAAGTGAAAAGTTCACCCACAATCAGAAAAAAAGATATTTCAGTACACAAAATCGACAAAGCAGTATAAAGGGTGGATAAACAACGATTAAGAAAAAGAAAAATGTTACCAGGCACTGTGGAGTACATGGGTGCTCCACCAAACTCAGTGCCTCTGGCAGGAGAATCCTAAAGATGAGGTCAGTCTGGGCAATTTGGTGAGACCCTGTCTCAAAATGAAAAATAAAAAAGGACACAGATTGGGCTCAGTGGTAGAGCACCCCGAGTTCAATCCCAGTACTGAAGAAGGGAAGGGGAAGGATAGGAAAAGAAAAGAAAAATGGACAAAAGCTATAAACACAATTCACAAAAAGGAAATCCAGCCAGGCACGGTGGCACATGTTTGTGATCTCAGAAACTCAGGAGGCTGAGACAAGAGGATCACAAGTTTGAGGCTAGTCTCAACAACTTAGTGAGATCCTGTCTAAAAAAAAAACCTCAAAACAAAACAAAAAGTTCTGGGAACAGTTGGGCACACTTGTAGTGCCAGCAACCTGAGAGGCTGAGGCAGAAGGAATGGCAAACTCAAAGCCAGCCTCAGCAATTGAGTGAGAGCCTCAGCAATTTAGTGAAACCTTGTCTCAAAATAAAACAGAAAAAAGGGCTGGAGTTTAGTTCAATGGTAAAAGCACCTCTGGGTTCTAACCCCAGCACCAAAAAAAAAAAAAAAAAAAAAAAAAAAACCAAAAAGGGAATCCACATGGCAAAAAATTATATGAAAAGATGCTCAACTTCACTACTAAGCAGGAAAATGCAAATTATACTGACAATGAGGTATTACTCCCACCAGATAAGCTAAAATTAAAGAGACTGATAATATCTAGTGCAGAGAGGACATGAAGCAGTTGGAACTCTCATACACTGCTGATGGGAATATAAAATGGTACAACCACTTTGGAAGACAGTCTGAGTATAGCAGGCCCTCGAATCTGAGTTCCAAGTCCATGGACTCAACCAACTATGGATCAAAAATATTCAGAAAACAAAACATTGTCTTGGACACTACAGACTTTTTTTTTTTGTCATTATTCCCTAAGCAATAGAGTATAACATCTATTTACATAGCATTTACATTTTATTAGGTATTACATAATTAATCTAGAGATGATTTAAAGGATACAAGAGACTATGTGTAGGTTAAATGCAAATACTACACCATTTTATATAAGGTACTTGAGCATCCACAAATTTTGATATACACTGGGGTCCTGGAACCAACCCCCATGAACACACAAGGCTGGTGATATTTTAAAAATTAAGCGTGTGTAGTGGTGCATGCCTGTAATCCCAGCTACTTAACGAGACCCTGTCTCAAAATAAAAAAATTTAAAAATGGCTGGGGGTGTAGCTCAGAGGTAGAGGGCCCCTGAGGTTCAATCTCTAGTACCAAAAAAACAAAAAAAAAAAACCAAAAATACACATCTTGTGGCACACACCTCTAAGTCCACTTACTTGGGAGGCTGAGGCAGGAGTATACCAGCTTCATTCCAGGCCAACCTGGGCAACTTAATGAGACCTTGTCTCAAAATAAAATAAAATAAAAAAGGGATGGGGCGGGGGCTGGGGTTGTGGCTCCGTGGTAGAGCACTTGCCTCCCATGCATGAGGCACTGGGTTTGATCCTGAGCACCATATAAAAATAAACAAAATAAAGATATTATGTCAAACTGTAATTAAAAAATATTTATAAAAAAAGGGATGGGGATGTAGATAGAACATTTGCCTAGCAATTGCGAGGCTCAGGGTTCAATCCCCAGTACTGGGGAAAAAAAATTTGAACAGATGTCTACCTATGATCCAGCAATTCTACTCCTAGATGTTTATCCAAGGCAGGGGGGAGGGGTGCAGAATATGCCCACAAAACACTTGTACATAAATGGTCATAACAGTCTATTCATAACTAAAAACAAGAAGCTCTTCAGGGCTGAGGTTGTGGCTCAGTGGCAGAGCGCTTGCCTTGCACGTGTGAGGCACTGGGTTCGATCCTCAGCCCCACATAAAAATAAACAAAATAAAGACACTGTGTCCATGTATAACTAAAATATATTTTTTAAAAAAAGAAGGTCTTCAAATGTCCATCAATTGTACATAAATGTACATTAGATACAATGAAATACCATGAGAAGGAATAAACTTACCTAAAAAAGTTAAACATATGATTACCATACAATCCAGTAATTCCATTACTAGTTGTCTAACCAAGACAAATGAAAACGTATTCACACAAAAATTTAGACATGAGCCAAGTGCAGTGGCACACACCTGTAATCCTAGCAACAGAGGAGGCTGAGGTAAAAGGATCCCAAGTTCAAAGCCACTCTCAGCAATCTAGTGAGCATCGAAACTTAGCAAGGCCTCGTCTCAAAAGGAGTGTGGTTCGGTGGTTAAGCACCCCTGGGTTCAAGCCCCATTATCAAAAAAAAAAAAAAAAAAAAATGGACATGAATGTTCCCAACAGTCAGAATAGTCAAAAACAAACCAAATGATAAATGGATAAACAAAATGTGGTATAATCATGCGATAATTATTGAATCATAAAAGGAATAAAATGTAACATTGGGGCTGGGGTTATGGCTTAGAGATAGAGTGCTTGCCTGGCATGTGTGAGGCCCTGGGTTGGATCCTCAGCACTGTATATAAATAAATAAATTAAATAAAAGATCCATTGACAACTAAAATATATTTTTTAAAAAATACAACATAGGGCTGGGGCTGTAGCTCAGTGGTAGAGCACTTGCCTCGCAAGTATGAGGCACTGGGTTCGATCCTCAGCACCACATAAAAATACATGAATAAAGCTATTGTGTCCATCTACAACTAAAAAAAAAAATTTAAAAAAATACAACATAGATGAATTTTTTTTAATACTTATTTTTTAGTTGTAGGTGGACAGAGTATCTTTATTTTATTTTTATGTGGTGCTGAGGATCGAACCCAGGGCCTCACGCATGCTAGGCGAGCACACTACCACTGCGCCATAACCCCAGCCCCACATAGATGAATTTTTAAAACATCATGGTAGGGCCTGGGATTGTGGCTCAGCGGTAGAGCGCCTGCCTTGCTTGCATGCGGGAGGCCCTGGGTTCGATCCTCGGCACCACATACAAAGCAATGAAATAAAGACATTTTGTTCATCAACAACTAAAAAAATATTTAAAAAAAAAAAAACAAAAAACATCATGGTAAGTGAAAGAAGCCAGAGATAAAAGGCTGCACATTGTATAACTGCATTCATATGAAATGTCCAGACTAAGCAAATCTAGAGAGGCAGAAAATAGATAAACAGCTGTCAGGGAATGGGAGAGGAGGGCAATGGAAATAACTGCTAAGGGGTAAGTTTCTTTGGGGGATGATGAAAATGTTCTTGAACAGTGCTGATGACTGCACCATACAGAGAATGTAGCAAAATCCACCAACTGTATGCCTACATCGGTAAATTTTCACAATGATGTTGTAATTCTGCAATGTTTGTAAAGCTTCATTCTCACTGCTTTTATTATAATCAGGATTTCAAGTTGAATAAAAATCACAGAAATCTTTAAAAAATATATAAAAATAAAATGGTAAATTTTGCCCAGCATGATGGTGCATGCATGTATGTCCCCAGCTATTTAAGAACACAAGAGGATCACATGAGGGCTGGGGATATAGTTCAGTTGGTAGAGTGCTTGCCTCACATGCACAAGGCCCTGGGTTCAATCCCCAGCACCACCCCCGCAAAAAAAGAGAGTATCACATGAGTTAGAGACCAGTCTGGATGATACACCAAAAAGTCTTCTCATAAAAGTTAAAAATAAGTAAAAATAAAATGGTAAAATTTATTGTGTGAATTATATCTCAATTTTAAAAACCAATAATACAAATAGCACATGGATTGATTTTTAAAAATGTAATGCTAGCTGGGCATGGTGGCACCTACCTATAATCCTAGCAGCTCAGAAGGCTAAGGCAAGAGGAGCCCAAGTTCAAAACCAGTGTCAGCAACTTAGCAAGGCCCTCAACAACTTAGCAAGACCTTGTCTCAAAATAAAAAGAGCTGGGGATGGGGCTGGGATTGTAGCTCAGCGGTAGAGCGCTTGCCTTGCATGCGTGAGGCCCTGGGTTCGATTCCTCAGCACCACGTACAAAGCAATAAAATAAAGACATTGTGTCTATCTACAACTAAAAAAATATTAAAAAAAAAAAAAAAAAAGAGCTGGGGATGTGGCTCAGTGGTAAAGCGCCTCTAGGTTCAATCCCTGGTACCAAAAAAAAATCTAATCTACAGTGACAGAAATCCTAGGGCAATAAGGTAATTTTTTACCTGATTGGGATGGTAATCATATTGGTATATACATTGATCAATGTCACCAAACTGTATACTTCAAAATGGGTGCAATGCATTTTATATAAAGTATATCTCAATAAAATTAATTTAAACTATGTGTGGTTGGCACACACCTGTAATCCCAGTGACTCAGGAGAATCACAAGTTCAAGACCAGTCTCAGCAACTTAGCAAGACCCTGCTTCAAAATAAAAACTACAATGGCTTAGGATATAGCTCAGAGTAGAACATCCCAAGGATCAATCCCTAGTAGCACAATAATAAATAATAATAATAATTTTTAAAGAAAAAAGTGAGGGCTGGGGCTATAGCTCTGTGGTAGAGTGCTTGCCCTGCATGCGTGAGTCACTGGGTTCGATCCTCAGCACCACATAAAAATAAATAAATAAGCCGGGCGCGGTGGCTCAAGCCTGTAATCCCAGCACTTAGGGAGGCTGAGACAGGAGAATCGCGAGTTCAAAGCCAGCCTCAGCAATGGCGAGGCGCTAAGCAACTCAGTGAGACCCTGTCTCTACATAAACACAAAATAGGGCTGGGGATGTGGCTCAGTGGTCAAGTGCCCCTGAGTTCAATCCCCAGTACCAAAAAATAAATAAATAAATAAATAAATAAATAAATAAATAAATAAACAAAGATATTGCATCCATCTACAATTAAAAAATACTTGATAAAACAAAACAAAAAAAAGAAAAAAGTGAGATGTTATTTCATATCCACCATATAAGCAAAGTTTTAAATTCTTGCAACATGTAGAAAAGGCAAAGATACTGAGCAACAAGATTTATTCCCTACCAAAAAGAATATACATCAGTACAACTAATCTGGAGAGCCAGGTAGCAGCATCCAGGAGAAACATGCATACATTTGGATATAGCAACTCTCATCCTGAGTAGATACATTAAAGAAATTATCCTATGTGTGCACTGAAATATGAACCAAACTATTCATTGCAGCACTACAGTAATAGCAAAATTTCTACAAAGAAGAACAAATAAATCAATACCTCCTGTATCACAGTTAAAATGAAAAGACTACAGCTATAGAAATCAACATCAGAATATAAAGCTGGGGCTAGGATTGCGGCTCAGTGGTAGAGCGCTTGCCTCCCATGCGTGAGGCACTGGGTTCGATCCTCAGCACCACATAAAAATAGATAAAATAAGTATATTGTGTCCATCTACAACTAAAAAAAAAAAATTAAATTAAAAAAAAAAAGAATATAAAGCTGACCTAAAAGGACAAGGTGCAGATTCCACTGGTGACATCATTTATAAAATGGTTGAAAGTAGTAAATGATACTATACTTTATGTGCAGATGCACTGCCATAGTTTGGCTCTGGAATGTCCCCGAAAGGCTCACGTGGTAAAGGTTTGGTTCCCAGTTTGCATTATTAAGAGGCAGTAAAAACTTTCATGTGGGGCAAGTCAGGGGTCTTTTAGGTCACTGAGGATGTGACCTCAAAGAGGATAATAGGACCCCAATCCTTTCCTCTTTGCTTCTCCACCATGGATGAGCAGTTTTGCTCTAGCACACATTTTTTTTTCACAATATCTTTATTTATTTTTATGTGGTGCTGAGGATCGAACCCAGCGTCTCACGCATGCAAGGCACTCTACCACTGAGCCACAATCCCAGCCCTCCAGCACACATTTCTGCCATGACATAATGCCTCATCATAGGCCCAAAAGCAACAGGGCCAATCCTCCAAAACTAAGAGCCAAAATAAACCTTTTCGTTTCTCTCTCTCTTTTTCCTTTGGTACTGGGGGATTGAATCCAGGGATGCTCCACCACCGAGCTACTGCTATGGCTCTTCATTGTTTCTATTTTGAGACAGGCTCTCGCTAAGTGACTGAGGCTGGCCTTGAACATGAAATCTTCCTGCCTCAGCCTCCCATGTTGCTGGAATTACAGGTGTGTACCATCATACCCAGCTACCTTTTCTCTTTATTAAGTTGATTATCTCAGGTATTTATTATAGTAATGGAAAGCTGAGTAACACACATGCATATATTTTATATATGTGTGTGTGTGTGTGTGTGTGTGTGTGTGTACTGGAGATTGAACTCAGGGGCACTTGACCACTGAGCCACATCCCCAGCCCTGTTTTGTGTTTTATGTAGAGACAGGGTCTCACCGAATTGCTTAGCACCTCGCCATCGCGGAGGCTGGCTTTGAATTCATGATTCTCCTGTCTCAGCCTCCCTAAGTGCTGGGATTACAGGCTTGCGCCACCACGCCCGGCTTATTAAATATATTTTTAATGCATAGAAATAATAACATCAAAGTAGGAGATGGCAATTTCTTTTCTAAGTCAGGAAAGAATTTTGATGGGAAAGAAGCACCTAGTGGACTGTATTTTTTGTTTTGTTTTATTTCTTCTGTTAGGTGATACACAAATGTTCACTGTACTATAATCTATACTTTTTACATGCCTGAAAGACTTTATAATGGCTTTTATGCATAATTTCCTCCTTCTGCCTTTGTAAAGCATGAGTTTCTTTTATTTCACAGATTGATTTGCTCTTCTTCTCAAGTTTTTAGTAGTTGTATTCAAGGAAAACATTTTGATTGGCATAAGGAATTCTTCATTTTTCTAAATGCTTAAATCTTATTTTATTTCCAACAGTCTTTTGTATTTAAGAAAAATCCCTCAGAACATTTACTATAATGGGCTTACCACCAACATTTAAATAAATTATGAGTTAATTGAGAAATAGGGGCAATTTGTTTAAAAGCCCATTGTATACTGCACTGTGAACTGATAAAATTTAGTTTTTATCTTTCTAGGGATAGAAAAAAAATCTTTTTCATTTACTTGGTTCTTAAATGACATACATGACAATAACTACCAATTAAATTCAATTTGGTCCTTAATTTGGTTCTTGAAATGTGAGTCAAAATTCCCCACGCATCATTTACACGCCCAAAGACGGGGCTGCTGCTGCACAGAAAGCAATGAAGTTTCAGCCACGCACAGCAGCTCTGGGACCAGAACCTGGCTGATCCCAACCCCCTCGCACTATGTGGCTTACAGGGAGTCCATCACTTGATTTTCTCATCGCCTGTGTGATCCTGAGATGCTAATAAATAAACTCAGCAGGTTTTGTGCACAGAAGGCAATTCGTGCTACACAATGGAGCACATGAAGGGAGCTCCATCACATTTATTCTGCTCATACATGCAAGAATTATTCACCATGCAAAGGTACTCACAGGTGACATGCAGACAAAATTGGGAATGTCTGTTTTTCTTCAAAATAGATCATATCCTGCAATCAGATCCTTAGTGATCATCAAGGAAGACACAGGATAAGCAAATGAATAAAGGGTGGGTAAAACCCTGTCACAATCCTAAGAAGAGGAATTGGAAAAAGCCAGAAGATTGATGTCATCTTCTAGGCTTTTCAGTATTGTCTAGGGTTTAGATGCTTCTATGGCACACGGTCCTCACCCATAAAGCTAGTTATCTAACATGTCACTCAGGGAGCAGCTGATTGATCTGACACCCTCTGGCTGACATCTCTTGACACTTCATGATGTTATCACAACCTATAGCAATGTGGTTCCCCAATTCTTGCCTAGCTCTAGCAAGCTAAGGCACAGTGGTCTCCAAACGTTGCTGAGCCTTGAAAGAATTGAGAAAACTATGTCATTTTCAAATAGATTTTTTTCACCTTGCATATGCTAAGCAGGCACTCTACCACTGAGCTTTACCCCCAACACGTCATTATATATTCTAAAAATTACATTCATTAACGCCAGCACAAATTTCATCAGATAAGTTGTTAAGTGTTAGGAAGGCATTTCTAACTTTTTCATGAAAGCTTGACTTTTTTCATCAGGAACAGACACTGTCCATTGTTTTCCTCAAATTCAAAGACTCACCCTGTCTGTTTTTGAGAAAATGCCTACTCTACTCTCAAGTAGGAATAAACCCAGTGTGTTAGTCATTCTTGCAATAAAAGTGAATGGTGTGTCATGAAGACAGCCACTGGTTCAGTTCACGAATCAGCCAATTGCACAAGTACTTTTCCGGGAGACAGTTACAATAATCCAGTATGTGCAGACGTTCTTTCTGCAATTTCCCATTTCATCACACTGATTATTGTAAAGATATACATTGGGGCTGGGGTTGTAGCTCAGTGGTAGAGTACATACATGCTTAGCATGCACAAGGCCTCGAGTTCAAGTCCCAGAACCACCAAAAAACTTTTAACTGAAAAACAAAACAAAAAAAGCCGGGCACAGTGGTATACGCCTGTAATCCCAGCCACTCAGGAGGCTGAGGCAGGAGGATCGCAAGTTCAAAGCCAACCTCAGCTACTTAGTGAGACCCTATTTCTAAATAAAAAATTTAAAAAGTAGGGATTGGCGATGTGGCTCAGTGATTAAGCACCCCTGGGTTAAATCGCCAGTACCAAAAAAAAAAGATGCTGGGTACAGTGTTGCATGCCTATAATCCCAATTATTCAGGAGGCTATGGAAGGAAGATCAAAGGTTCAAGGCCAGCCTCAGCAATTCAGTGAGATCTTCAGCAACTTAGCAAGATGCTTATTCCAAAATAAAAAATAATAAGGACTGAGGATGTAGCATAGTAACAAAGTGACCCTGGGTTCAATCCCCAGTACCAAAAAAGAAAAAAAAACACATAAAATAAAATAAAAACATAACTATTCTCAGCTTTGCATCTGTACAAAAACACAGCCAGTGTAGCTGACTTCACAGGCAGATTCCAGAATTCTACTGCTCTAGCAACTAAGAGGGTAGTGGACCAGTTGAGATTGTGGTCACACCATGATGGCAGAGGCAAACTTAGCTGATTCCAATATCTCCTACCACAAAATGAACAAGGAAACCACCAGGACTTTAGCTGCCTGGACCCAGGACTCAAAGGCAGTCCTTTGAGTGTCAAAGTAAAACCAGATTCTAAAAGCTTCTATGAGATAGCTAAGGAGACCACTCAGCTAACAGCAGACCTACCTGGCTGGCCCCATGTTACAGCCTACAAACTATCCTCACACCTGGGCCAGAGTGAGCGTTTTTCTCCCCTTGATACTAAGGATCCAGGGCTTCACATATGTTAGTCAAGCATTCTACCACTGAGCTACAACCCCAGCCCCTAGAGTGAGCTTTCAAAATTACGCCCAACTGGGAGTGGTAGCAAACACCTATAAACATAGCTATGAAAAGGCTAATGCAGGTGGATTACAAGTTTAAGGAGATGTGGACAACAGAGACCTCCCCCTCCTTCATGCCCCCCACCTCAAAAAGGAGAGGAAGCAAATTAAGTCTTTTGCTCAAAACCCACATTCAGATATACACTCAAAACTTTACTATTTTCCCTTTTCAAAAGGAAGAGCTGGCACCAGGTGTGATGGCACACACCTGTAATCCCAGTGGGTCAGGAGGCTGAGGCAGGAAGATCACAAGTTCAAAGCCAATCTCAGCAATTTAGCAAGATGTTGACTCAAAATAAAAAATTTAAAGGGGAGGAGGTGGAGCTGGGGATATATCTCAGTGGTAGAGCAGCCCTGGGTTCTGTTCCCGATAAAATAAAGTAAAATAAAATAAAATAAAAACAGGCAAGAGAGAGAGAATGGGGTTGGAGGTATAGATCTGTGGTAGAGCACATGCTTAGCATGATTGAGGTCCTGGGTTCAATCCCCAGAACCAAAAATAAATAGACAATCAAAACTAAATCCTTTAAAAAAACAAAAAAAACTCAGCCCTTGCATCAGGAGAGAAAAGGGACCAAAGGGTGGGAGGGAGGGAAGGAGGGGGAAGTGCTGGGGAGTGACATTGGCCAAATTATATTGTGTACAAATCCCATCATTATGTACATGTATAATGCACCAATAAAAAAATGTGAAGCCAGAACAATGGTGCATGCCTGTAATCCTTGAACCTCAGGAGGCTGAGACAGGAGGATCCCAAGTTCGAGGCCAGCCTCAGCAACTTAGTGAGACTCTAAGCAACTCAATAAGACCTTGTCTCAAAATAAAAAATAAAAAGAGCCTGGGATGCAGCTCAGTGGCAAAGTGTCCCTAGGTTCCACCCTCAGTACCAATAAAAAGAAAAAGAAAAAGGAAACACACACAAAAAAAGTAAACCACTGGACTGGGAGATGTAGCTCAGTGGTAGCAAACTTGCCTAGCATTTGTGAAGACCTGGGTTTGATCCCCCGTAGTTAAAAAAAATTCCTGCATATAGGTTTTATAGGTTGTAGCTCAGGGGCAAAACACTTGCCTAGCATGTGTGAGGCACAGGGTTCAATCCTTAGCACCACGTAAAAATAAACAAATAAAATAAAGGCATCCTGTCCACCTACAACTACAAAAAAACAATTTTTTAAAAATGAAAATGCTCTTGTATCTGCATGGTTCTTTCACATATCTCATTCATTTTAAAATATATATGGAGTGCCACCCATGTGCAAGGCACTGAACCACGTGCTGTGAAGCACAGAATTTTTGTTCTCCAAAAACAGACTAAAAGGAATCTACGACATTCAAGCAACCTCAAGACAAGCTAAATAGCAAGATGAGGCGAAGGGCTGGGGTTGCAGCCCAGTGGTAGAGCGCTTGCCTCGCTTGAGTGAGGCAGTGGGTTCAATTCTCAGCACCACATAAAATAATAAAGATATTGTGTCCATCTACAGCTAAAATGTTTTTTAAAAGAAGAATAAGAAGAAAGGACCTAAGACATGGAAAGATATTAACTTCTAGTTGAGGGTTTGATTTTTATTCTCTCATTCACCCTTTTTGTGAGATAGCCCGATTTACTAAACGAGGGCAGCTAATTAACTGTGCAGTGTGTGTCTCTGTGTCTGTGTGTCTCACACACACACACACACACACACACCCCTCCTTACTCTGAGCCCTGGTTTTTTCCACCACAGGCTTTTGACATGTGTTGTCTGAAAAAGTCAAATGATTGCTTCAATTACATACTTCCCTTTGCCAGCAGAGTTAAGAGCCAAAGAGTCCTCACTACTCACGAAGAGGGTCATTTAGATGTATATCGTATTCCAAACACTCCAGTAGAACCCACCAGTTGATCAATTAATTTATTCAAACACAAATGTTTTGTCTGTTGCTTTCTCTGATTCATCTGCTCAGCCAAAATGCCTGGGTCCCCGTCTTAGCCATTCCAGGGATCCAGCTTTCTAACAAATTTTATGCTCCCCCAAACACACCACTAACCCACAAGGGTTAAAGCAGTACAGATGGTAATGGTAGCGCAACTTGGTGAATATACTGAAAACCACTGAATTATGCACTTTGAAGGCGAGTTTGGGGTATAGCACTTGTCTCACATGTCCTGGGCCCTGGGTTCAATCCCAGCACTTTTTTTTTTTTTTAAAGGTGAATTTTGCAACTGAGAATATAACTCAGTGATAGAGCACTTGCTTAGCATGCATGAGAGCCTACGGTCAATCCTCAGGTCTACAAAAATAAAAAATAAAAATAAACAAACAAATAAAAGAATGGCACTGACTTTTATTCATACTTGAAGGGGAAATCTGATAAGATCTACCCAAGCCGCAAATTTTTTTTAGGATGCTGGGTATCAAATCCAGGGCCTCATGCATGCTAGGGATACTCTACTACTGAGCTACATCCCAGCCCCCTCTATCAAAAAATATTAATGTATTGTTCTTTTAACTCAGCTATTTCTCTACTTTGGAATTTAGCTTACATATAGACTCATAGTCATTTTCAAAGAGAAGTGAAAAATAATGTGCTCTGCACCATTTTTTTTTAAGAACTTGAGGCAAACTAATCATTTCTCAATACAGTGGAGCAGAGATGTGGGAATCAGAACCTAGGGCAACTCTTATACCACCCATGTGAGTCTGGACATTAGTTAATTTATCTAAATCTTAGTCACAAAATGGGGAGAAAAGCAGCACTATCTCATAGGACTGTAATGAGACTTAAATGACATAATTATGTAAAAACTTAAGTGACTAGCATATATTTAAGTATTCAATAAATATGCATCGTGGTCAGGCACAGTGATATATGCCTACAGCCCCAGCTACTCAGGAGGCTGAGTGAGGCAGGATTTCTTGAGTCCAGGAGTTCAAGGCTAGCCTGGGCAACATAGCAAAACTGTCTTAAAAATAAATACACACATGGGGCTGGGATTGTGGCTCAGTGGTAGAACGCTTGCCTTGCATGTGTGAGGCACTGGGTTCGATCCTCAGCACCACATAAAAATAAATAAAATAAAGATACTGTGTCCATCTACAACTAAAAAAATATTAAAAAAAATTAAAAAAAAAATAAATACACACACAGACACGTGTGTGTATGTTTATACAAGTATAGATATATATACACACATGACTATTACAACCGTTACTATTATCTCCAGGACAGATATTTATTAAATGAATGATAGCCCATCTATACAATGGAATACTATACAGGTATTAAAAAGAATGAGAAAAATATGAACTGATATAGAAAGTGTTCCAAGATGTATGGTTAAATTAAAAAGGTGAATTGCTGAATGTAATTATAGAATGATCTTGCTTAAATTATATATTTTAAAAGAAAATATTTATATGTATAAATGTATACATATGCACATCTGTTTATATATATACATATGCAAATATGTATACATATTTGTTTGTATGTGCGTGAAATACCCAGAAATTGGGTGGCTAAATGAGGTAGAGAGGGGCTTAACTTTTCACATCACAACACTTTTCTTCCAACGAGCAAAGTTTTAACTAAAAGATAAAATGATTTGGGGCTGGGACTGTAGCTCAGCGGTGGAGCGCTTGCTTCGCATGCGTGAGGCCCTGGGTTCAATCCTCAGCACCACATACAAAGCAATAAATAAAGACACTGTGTCCGTCTACAACTAAAAAAAAATTAAAAAAAAAAAAAAAGATAAAATGATTTGCTGGGCTGTTGATTGTGGCTCGGTGGTACAGTATTTGCCTAGCACATATGAGGCACTGGGTTCAATATTCAGCACCACATAATTATAAATAGATAAGATAAAGGTATTGTGTCCATCTATAACTAAAAATATTTTTTAAAAAAATGATTTGCTTACCAAAAGCACTTTGGTTAGAAGATATTAACAAAACAACGTTTCCATAGGACTCTAAAATTGGCAGCAGATTGAAAAACCCCATACATATTTAAAAGAAACAGTCTACCATGAAAGAGCAGGATTTAACCAAGGTTCTGGGTTATATTCAATCTTATCAGAGATCTATTAATTACTGACTTCTGAAAATAACCATCTTATCTGCAGAATAAAAGCACTGAGACTTTCACATTCAGATTAAAATACTGCTTTTTACTTTTAACATACTTTAAAACCTATTTGACTTTTATAATATTGAATGAAAAGGCAATGGAAATAATACAATTGATTTTTAAATTTTCATCACCCAGCTTTTCATTTTGATTATTTAAATTTCCTTAACTTGGGCTTAAAATAACACTGTAAAAAATTTAAACATTTTAAAATCTCCTCAAATGTTCATCACACCACAACACACAGTAATATAAATTAAATATCAAAATTCCTACATGAAGCAACTTTTAGAAAGAATTTCTGAAGAAAAGATCAAAATGATCACAAGACTTCGCATGCCAGAGATTAAAAATTCAAAAAACTTCTACTGAGACTGTCTGAGGGGACAAAAATCCAGAGGCAAAAGGGACCAGACAAGCCAGGCACGGTGGCGCACGCCTGTAAATCCTGCACTTTGGGAGGCTGAGACAGGAGAATCACAAGTTCAAAGCCAGCCTCAGCAACAGCGAGATGCTAAGCAACTCAGTGAGATCCTGTCTCTACATAAAACACAAAATAGGGCTGGGGATGTGGCTCAGTGGTCGAGTACCCTTGAATTCAATCCCCAATACAAAATTTTTTAAAAAAGAAAAAAGGACTAGTGAAAGGGACAGCTTTATATCTGACCTGTCCTTCAGAGGTCATAACTTCTAAAAGGCAACAAACAAAAAGCATCTTTTTATGAAAAAGGCAGCAATGCTTAGAAATTTTAAATGATGAGCTCAGTGCAGTGTCACTCACTTGTAATTGCAGAGGCTTGGGAGGCTGAGGCCAGAGGATCTCAAGTTCAAGACCAACCTCGGCAATTTAGCAAGGCCCTAAGCAATTTAGCAAGACCATGTTTCAAAAAAAAAATAAATAAAGAAGGGCTGGGGATGTGGCTCAGTGGTTAAGTGCCCCTGGGTTCAATCCCCAGTACCAAACAATTTTTTTACAAAAAAAATTTAAAGAAAGGATGATTTGTCTATATGTTAAAGGGCCAAAAAGAACATTAATCTCATCAGTGTTAGAATAATACTCAGATGTTACTAGAAGGCAAACTGCCTGGAGAGTCTAGTTTATCTTCTCAATCAGATAAAACATTAAGCGCATCACCATTCTAAGATTAATTAGTTACTAGGACTGTGTATCAAGGGAGGCTGTGCATGTGTTTGCTAAAGATCTTTGGCTCATGAGAAAATCCTCAGTGAGACGGTTTCAAGGGTGCAGTAAGGAAGAGGATCTATGATCTGTTTCCCACCAGCACTCTGGGCATCCCTCTTCCACAGCCTCATCCTCACAATACCCTAAAATGGGAAGCAGACCCTGTACAACAGAGCTACATGTGGGCCAAGGTGGTCACACCGGAGGGACCCCAAAGTCCGTGAGCCCTGGTGCTGCTTCACTCAATCCACAACATCTCGCACACTTTCCTAGTCCTGGTGGATGAGTCATTATAAAAATCCACCACAGACCTGAATCCAATGGCTTCTCACCGTCTCCACTGCTACATTCCCTGTATCTCTTGCCTGCTGGGTCTGGCAGCATCTGCTGTTCACCTCCTGTACATTTTCTACCCAGTAGTCAGTGGTGTTTTAAAAATACACCAGCTTATCGGGCACTGTGGCTCACACGTATAATCCCAGTGACTCGGGAGGCTGAGGCAGGAGGATAGCAATGTCAAGGCCAGGTTTGGCAACTCATATCAAAAAGAGATTTCTTAATATGAAAAAAAAACTTCAAACAGGAATTCACTGGGGGTGGGAGTGTTGTTTAATGGTAGACATGTTTAGTATTTGTGAGGCCCTGGTTTCAATCCCCAGCATCACATAAAAAAGAAAAAGAAAAAACCCTTAAGATGAGTGACTTCTCAATACATGTAAAGATGCATGATCTTATTCAAAATTAAACAAAACAAACTTAAACTGCTAGATATCATTCTTCACCTTCAAAGTATGAACATGATCTCTCATACATTGTGGATGGGAGTATAAATTGATACCATCTTTTTGGAGTAATTTGAAATTATCTCTAATAATAATTATTAGTGCTGCAGGGGGAAAAAAAGCAAGCAAAATAATATGCATATATGGTATATTCACCAAAGCACTGCCTACCGACAAGAAAACAACACAAATGTCCAGCAATTACAGGACAGCTGTACAAAGTAATGAAAATAGTGTGTAACATGAATTGGAGAAGGGGGAGATTGGACCCAGGAAGCCGCACAAAAGAATCAGGCAGTTTCTGATGGCACACACCTGTAATCCCAGTTACCAAGGAGGTGCAGACAAAAGGATCACAAGTTCTAGGGTATCCTGGACAACTTAGTGAGATGAACTCTTTTAAAAAGGGCTGAGGGTGTAGCTTCATGATAGAAGGCTTCCCTAGCATGTGCAAGGCCCTGAGTTTTATTCCTAGCACGGAGAAAAAATTTTTTTTTAAAGAAACCATATTTCTTATCCCTTTTGTACAATAAGTACTTGATAAATACTTGTTTCTTGATTTGGTAGACTTTTTCTTACTCTAGCATAGGATCCCATCTGCTTCAACTAAGAGTTCTGGCACCTGAAGTCCATTGCCTTACCCCAAATGGTTCTTCAAACTATGCAAGAGAAAATATATTTCTGGGACCGGGGATGTAGTTCAGTGGTAAAGTGCTTGCCTGGCATGTGTGAGGCCCTGGGTGCAATCTCCAGTACCACATATAACTAATATAGAGGTTGACAGAGTAATAAAAATAATATGACCAGGCATGGTGGCAAGACTCCAGAGACTGAGGCAGGAGGATTGCAAGTTCAAAACCAGCCTCAGCCACTTGGTGAGGCCCTAAGCAATTAGCGAGACCCTATCTCAAAATAAAAAAAGAGCTGGGGATACAGCTCAGTGGTAAAGTGCTCCTGGATTTAATCCCTGGTACCAAAAGAAAAAGATAATATTTTTCTGAAAGGTTTTATTTTGAAATATAAACAACAGATATTTATTGTGCCTGAAAAGTAATTTTTTTCTAAAAAAAAAAAAAATGCCATGATAAAAAATAGCATAAGAAAAATTTACCTGCCTTCTAGGGCTCTTTGTCTACCAAGCTTAGCAGCGAGGACACATTAATATGAGAAAATTACTGCCATGCTAAGAAGTGTATTATAGATGCCAATTAAGCAGTACAAACAAGAATCTCTTGAGAAGTTACACAGGATACACGGTAAAGGCTTCAAGAGAAACAACCCAAGTTGGGCTTGATGAATGATTCAATTTCAAGAGGCCAGAGACTGCACAGTAAAGAGACGTTAGGGACCCAAGAGCAGGCCAGGTTGGACAAATGGAACCTCAAGTCATAGGCAGTACTTGAAGCACCTGGAAATCCACTGAATCAGCCCCCGATTCCTGTATCATTCCAATATCCTGGAGTAATTTTAATTCTTTTTTTTAAAATATTTATTTTTTTAGTTATAGGTGGACAGAATATCTTTATTTTATTTGTATGTGGTGCTGAGGATTGAACCCAGTGCCTTCCGTGTGCTAGGTGAGCACGCTAGCACTGTGCCATAACCCCAGCCCCGTAATTTTAATTCTTCTTAGAATGTTCCACAGCTGCCGTGTATTCTCCGTTCTTACCACCACAAAGCAATCAGGTTCTCATTCCCTCCCTCTGTAAAGATCTCCAAATTCATCTTACCTGGTACAATCTCCACCCGCCTCCAATTCATGGTACATACCACATTCATTTTATTGTTTTGGTAATAGGGGTTGAACTCAGGGATGTTTTGCCACTGCGCCAAGTGAAATCCCTAGTCCTTTTTATTTTTTATTTTGAGATAAGGTTGCACTGAGTTACTTAGGGCCTCACTAAATTGCTGAGGCTGCTCTTGAACTCACAATCCTCCAGCCTCAGCCTCCGATGTCACTGGGATTAGAGGCATGGCCACTGCAGCTAAATACATTCATTGCTTTATATGCATAACCCACACACCACAAACCCTACAAACCAGCCTGCGGCTCACCATTGCAGCCAATGCCCACAAAATAAAAGTATTCTCCTTGCTCTCTAGCTACCTCTCATGCCATCACTGAATTCTCACTTTCTGAGCACAATATACAAGTCTCATGCCTATGCTGTTCCTTTTACCTGGAAGTGTCCTTACTTTCTTCCCAGGTGGAGCACAACCAGCACATGGTTGTACAGGCCACATAAACTAGTTTTTATATAAATGACACCCTACCAGTGTGGGACAGTGCAAAACCTCTGCAACCTTCCAATGACGGCTTTTTTCCCATCCTTCCTGATCTTGAATTCCTTCTCAGAACAATCTTGAGAAATCTATTGTCTCTAAATCCTAACACATCTAACTTTTCTTTACAACAAAAAGTTATAATACTTGAAACAGTGCCTTGAATACAGCCCATACTGAAAAGATATTTGCAAGTAATGATGGGATAAATCAAGAGTAGCAGGTTGTGATGAAATTGTAAGGAGACTTGAAGGCCAAGAAAGGAGCTTTATTTGATAAATCTCAGTTATGGTCAAATGACCAGAATGATGTTTTAAAGTTTTATTTTATTTTATTTTATTTTATTTTTTGGTACTAGGGATTGAACTCGGGGGCACTCGACCACTGAGCCACATCCCCAGCCCTATTTGGTTTTTATGTAGAGACAGGGTCTCACTGAGTTGCTTAGCACCTCGCCGTTGCTGAGGCTGGCTTTGATTCTCCTGTCTCAGCCTCCCAAAGTGCTGGGATTACAGGCTTGAGCTACCGCGCCCGGCCAGAATGATGTTTTAGAAAGACTAATTTCAGCCAGGGAAGGTGCACCCAGCTGTAATCCCAGTGGCTCTGGAGGCTGAGACAGGAGGATCTTGAGTTCAGTCAGCCTCAGAAAAAAATGAGGCACTAAGCAACTCAGTGAGACCCTGTCTCTAAATAAAATGCAAAACAGGGCTGGGGATGTGGCTCAGTGGTCAAATGCCCCTGAGTTCAATTCCCAGCACCGCCCCCACCCCCCCAAAAAAGACTAATTTCAGCAACCACAAGCAAACAGGGTTTGAAAGACTCTACTTCTTGGTTAAAGGAAGTGTATGAGGGGCTTTCTTTGAAATGTATGGCATCCTCAGTCAGTCAGTCATCTTTCAGTTCATCTGCTTGGGATTATATATATTGGTTTGATATACCTACACTCCTAAAGGGAAGCTTAAAACTGGGCCATTAAGCCAAGAAAAACATGCATTTGCCTGAAATATCTGGTGTCTAGGAAACAGTTCTGACTTGAATAATTATATACATATATGAAATACATATATACAAATTAAGCATTACTCTTCTTCCTTCACTTCTATTGCAGCCTCCCTCTTTTCCATCTCTACCTCTTCCCCTTTTGGTTTCTTCTCATTCTGTCCCTGAAATTATCATTCATCTCTCTCACTTCTTTCCAAATGCTGGACATTAATGATCTGCAGCCTACCTTTCCCTTCTCCCAAAACTCCTTGCCTCCCTCAAAAAAATTATTATTCGTGTATTTCAACGGTTTTTGCTTCTATATTGGGGTAGTCTATTCCCTGAGTACCTGTGCTAATAACTTCATGCTCCTGTTTCCTTTGCTAATACAGCTCCAGTCTTCACTAATCTTAGAATTCTAGTTACTACTGAATCATTCCAAGGCTGGTCATTTATGGCTCATTTTCCTGCAACCCTCTTTGGGGGAAAAAAAAAATCAAAATTAAGGGCACTTATGTATTTAGACATATAATTAATTTTATTGTTCTGTTGGAGTACCTAGTAATTCTTATCTGTAAATTAAAAACAGTTAGAACCTAATACAATAAAGTAAGTTTCCTCATTTATTTCTTTTCAAAGCGTGTATCTTGGATTTCATGCCAAGATGACATATCAGTAATAGGCTCCATGATACTAGACAATTTTATTTACTTAGATTTATATAGAAATCTTTGCTTTCCACAGGAAGAATATTATGTGGAAGTAATCCACTGCAAAATCAAGAAGCATAGCACCATTCCTAACATACCCGGGCCTATCAGGAAAAAAGATCATGGGGTCCAAGCTTGAATTTAAAAAAATGACTAGGAAAAAAAATAAAATAAAAAGTGAATGGAGGGAGAATCTTAAAACGGTTACCAAGCAAAGGTAAAACAGAATATACAACTTGGTTTTTGTGCCCAAAATGGCTGTCTCCCTTGAAAGTCCAACTTTAGTATGCTTATTCCTCCCACTAAATATGCAAAATAAACTCACTTGTACTAAAAACAGAAAAGTGTTATCACCATTAAGAGGTAAGCCCCATCTTAGGAAAAGATTAAAATATTCTCCTTTCATCTAGTAAAGTGGAAAGGAAAAAACAAACTACACAGATACGGTTTCTGGGTTTAGGGCAGTTTGAGTTTTTCTCCTCTCCCAAGGCAATGGTTCTTTCCCTCCCCATATTGAAGACCCTCTGAGAGTTATAGTATGTATCTTTGGTACCAAAGAGTGGACAGGAGCTTTGCTGACTTCATGCTTGGTAGGGAAAGAAGGCAGAGAAGGGCACAGACATCCATCATTTAGAGTCTGTCGTTAAATTAGCCTCCTTTATCATATGGCAATTCCATTACAGCACACATTACGCCGGGGGCAGGGTGTATAGCATGTGTGGGCAGAGCACAGCACACATTTCGCCAGAACAAGATTTCATCTTTTCAAACACCACCAAAAATTGGCAAATACTTCAAACTGCTATTAAATGTTCAGGGTTAAACGGTTGCATAATAGCAACAAAAGTTTAGAGAAAATTAATTAGCAGGTCACTATCTGCTCAGAAGTAAACTACAAAAATAAGAGGTTTGTGCATCTCCATCTGCCCCTACCCAGGCCTGGGGATCTCGCCCTCAAACTGAGCCTCTAGCATAGGTACCAGATCCGGCCGTGGCCCCCAAAATAGGGGTGAGGATGGGGCCAACCCTTTCCTTAGTTGGCTCTCGTGGAGCCTCCCTGAGCCCTGAACCCTGCCTGGCTCGGCTGTCAGGCAGACAGGACGCAGACGCGACGAACGGACGGGACGGACAGACGCTACAAGGACGACGTGCAGAGAAGCAGTGCGTCCTACCCGGAGGGCTCCCTCCCAGGGACGGCGGAGTACCTGCTCCGGTCATCCAGGCTGCGGTTGTCAGCGGCCGCTGCGCGCCAATCGGGCAGCGTGCTGGCGCACAGCACCACCATGGACACAATAACGAACACCACGGACACGCTGGCCAGGATCTGAGCGGCCAGCGACGACGTGGGCTCTTCGAAGGTCCGCCGCATGCGCTCCAGCCAACGCCTGGAGGGAGCCGCCTCGGCCCCGCAGGGTCGCGCCTCATCGCGGCCCAGCGCGCCCGCTTCGTCCGCAGAGTAGAAGGTATAGGTGTCTGACATGCGGTCGTCGAGGCGGCGCTGGCAGCAGTACTCGAGGTGCGCGCCCTCCAGGCCCCAGTAGATCATCTCATTGTAGAAGGAGAGCTCGCACATCCGCGGCGCGAAGCGCAACTTGCCGTGGCCGCGCACGTAGAGCAGGATGAAGCCGAAGGCCTCCGAGTGCCGGTCGAAGAAGTACTCGTTGCGCTCACGGTCGTAGTCGTCGCACACCTCGAGCACGTCGCGTTCCGAGCGACAGCCGTGCAGCCGGCTCACTCGGCGCAGCGGGAAGTCCTTAAGCAGCTCCCGAGACAGCGAGTACCGGGCGCCGCCCACGTTCAGCACCACCGAGGCCGCCCCGCTGCGCCCGAAGGTCATGGCTGGCTGCCCTGGGGACCCTCAGCTCGAAGGTCGCCCGGCCGCCGCGCGGGGCCTGCCTGCCTCAGGCAGACCGGGGAAAGCGCCGTCGGGGCCCGCTCTCCCTCGGGGCTACTCTCTGCCCCGCACCGGCCCGGGGCCCCTCGGCTTTAGCCTCCTCAGCAGTCCAGCGTCGCCGCTAGCAGAGCGTCTTCCGCGCGGCAGTACCTGAGGGTGGCCGGGGAGTCCCCTCCGGCGCCAGCGCTGAGCCCCACTGGCCGGGAACGAGGCTGTGTCGGCGCCGCCGCCCCTCGCGCCTGGGGATGCCCCTGCGATGCCGGGGTGCCCTCTCCAAGGCGGCGGCGCCGTCCTCCCTGAGGGGCGCGGGCGCCGAGGGGAGGCGCCGTGCTAAAGGCTCCGGGTCCCAGGAGGCGCTCCCGCCGGCCGCAGCTCGGGCAGCTGCCCCGCAGCCGTCCAGAGGCGAGAGGCAAAGTGAGCGGGTTCAGCGGCGGCGAGGAGCCGGCTCGGAGAGGCGGGGGCGGGGCCTCCCTCGCTGGCCTCCTCCTCTCCTGCCGGCTCCGCGCCGCTCACCTCCCTCCGCGCGCCGCCCTTCTCTGCCCGCCCGCGTCCGCCCGCACCTCCCGGGCGCGCTCGGGCTGGGATTCCCCGGCGCCCCGCCCTGGACCTCGGGCTCCCGGTCTCGTGACGCTACCTTCGCGCTGCGCTCCCGCCTGCCGTAGCCAGGAGGGGTCCGCAGGGCGGGGATGCGAGGAGCAGGGAGTCCCTGGTGGAGGGGGAGCCAAGCCCAGGGTCAGGTTGCCTGCTGCCACGTCCCACTCCTGGCCATCTAGATGACTTGGGCATCTCCCAAGGGCCTCATTTAACAGCCCCTGAAGGGAGGAGACAGGAGGGTAAGGAGGGGTGCAGAGGTGAAGTCTGGGTGCAGGGTCTAAGGGGCAGGGACAGACGGGCGTTTGGCAAGAGCTCTTTCCAGAGACTGTCCCAGCTTCTGAGACCGCCCCAAAGGATTCCTCAGAGAAGGCACACCAGCCCCTGCTTTTCCTGCAGACTTTGCGCTTCCTCTCCCCGCGCAGGGCGACCCACGTGCCGGGTGCTCGAAGGCGGCAGCACACCTCAACCCCCGTGCGATGCCGCCCGCGGAGTGGCCCCAGCCTCCGCTTTCCCCGGCGCCTGTCCTGGGAAGGCGCTAACGTGTAGCGCGCCTGGACCCTCTGGTGTCCCCTTGCGTAGAGCGGGGTGAAAGTCTGGGCAATTTCCTGGCAAAAACAGAATTTCTCGTTGCCTTCGTCGGCATCCTTCCATAATGTCTCGATTTCCCCCGTGCACCCCGAATACGGCTGCAGCACCGAAGCTTGAAGAGCCCCTTAAGGCTCCGCTGAGCGAACAAACCCTGAGGTCTGCTGGAAACCCAAGGAATGGATTCTACTTAGTAGGGATTATTCTGAACCGCTACTAGTAATTCACTGGACATCTGACACCGGAGCCCAACCTGCCGAAGGCGAAACAGGTGAGTCCTAAGGCAAGCTATGTTAGATGCAAAACATGCTGAAAGGAAAAATAAGGGTGGGGATGGATGCGGTCATCTGACCAAGGAGTAACCCTGCTGGTTACTGGGAAGGCTTTTACTTTGCCCTCCACTCTTCACAATTTTGTAGGATTGTCCCGTGCCCGCTAGAGGTCACCATAAAGAATCATTTTGCTCTGGTTCTTGTGTGGATTCCTCGTGAAAAGGCAGACGCCTAATATTTGGAGTGCTGTTTCTGACAAAGTAAAATCACTCTGGGTGGTTCTTAAAGAATGGAAAGCTCTATAAGTTATTTATCCCTAGACTTGGATAATTTATCTTAAAAGCACTTAATGTGATTAAAAGCCCAAAAACAAGAGATTTTTTTTGTTTTTGTTTTTATCTACTAAATAGCTTCTAAACAAGGAAAACATACTCAAGGAAGTGAATCTCAAGTCCGAATGGAAGGAGGTGATGGCCCTGAATTGGCAGAGAGAAACAGCAAAGGGTTCCAAGTAGCAGGATCTCAGTAGGTGGAGGATTAATGTCTAAGGAAAGCGAATGCATTTGCCTGGCTGAAACAATGGGGAGCTCAACTGCAGTATTAAGACTACATCCTGTAAGCAATGGGATTCCCCCCAATTTTAATAACAGAAATGATGAAAGCTTTGATGAAAGCTTTATTTCAGGAAGAGGCCTTTGCCCTGTGGGCTATTCTGAAGAGAAGGCTATTCAACAACCCAGGGATGGAAAGATGGAAAGGTCAGTTAATAAGAAATGCAGAACAAGGATTTAGCAGGGTTTATTAATGGGTTTGTTTTAGGACATGAGGATGGAGAAAAGTTTGCAGGTGTCAGGGAGAGATTAGCTTGGCTTCACACTAGCAATAGCCAATACATGAGGAAATTGTTAAAAATATTTTCCAGAAGCATCACAAGCAACAGAAGACAGAATAACTATTGTGCTAGTTATTTGCTCAAACATTACTGTATTTATTTCCTGTATTTTCTATCCAAAAATCCCTTGACAGTCTGTGGATTGAAGTAGTTGAAGAAATATCTCATTTTAAATTAAATTGAAGCTCAGAAAACAAATTAATTTGACGACAGTGCAGTTTGTGCCTCGTAAGTATATTTTTATAAAATTTTTTACAGAGATGGGTTTAAATTATTTCACTTGTTTCAAAAGTAATATTCTTTAAAAAAAAAAAATTTAAACCAGGCACGGTGGCGCACGCGTGTAATCCCAGCACTTAGGGAGGCTGAGACTGCAGAATCGCGAGTTCAATGCCAGCCTCAGCAACAAGGTGCTAAGCAACTCAGTGAGACCCTGTCTCTAAATAAAACACAAAATAGGGCT
>PVHX01003566.1:0-25712 GCA_004024805.1 Geosciurus inauris
CCCCCTTATGCCCCTGTGAACAGAGTTCCACCATTGTTCCCATGACCTTCCCCACATTATGGATCAGCATCCACTTATCAACGAGTACATCCAGCATTTGGTTTTCTGAGATTGGCTTACTTCACTTAGCATGATATTCTCCAATTCCATCCATCTACCTGCAAATGCCATCATTTTATTCTCTTTTATTGCTGAGTAATATTCCATTGTGTATATATACCACAGTTTCTTTATCCAGTCATCTATTGAAGGGCATCTAGGTTGGATATATAAAGAACTCAAAAAGCTTAACACCAAAAAAACTAACAACCCAATCAGTAAATGGGCCAAAGAGCTGAACACAAACTTCACAGAAGAAGATATACAATCCATCAACAGACATATGAAAAAATGTTCAACATCTCTAGCAATCAGAGAAATGCAAATCAAAACTACCCTAAGATTTCATCTCACGCCAGTCAGAATGGCAATTATCAAGAATACGAACAACAATAAGTGTTGGCGAGGTTGTGGGGAAAAAGGCACGCTCATACATTGCTGGTGGAACTGCAAATTGGTACAACCAATCTGGAAAGCAGTATGGAGATTCCTTAGAAAACTTGGAAAGGAACCACCATTTGAGCCTGCTATCCCACTGCTTGGTCTATACCCAGAAGACTTAAAAATTGCAAACTACAGTGCTGCAGCCACTTCAGTGTTTATAGCAGCTCAGTTCACAATAGCTAAACTGTAGAGAGTTAGCATTTTTAATCCTTAATTTGGAAAAGATACAAAAGTCTATTCTTAGCAAAGATAGGGGAAATGTGTAGCCTCATAGACGTTTGTAAATTACTTAAGCCAGTTTGGCAATATGCATCAAAAGCTTAACGAGTATGTGTTACAACTTACCTAGTAATTCTACTTCTAAGAATTTATCATCACAAATTAAGAATGTATGTAAAAGATTTAGCTGTAAGAATGTATGTTGAGCATTGTGTAGAACATTGGTTCTTTTTTTTTTTTGGTGCCAGGAATTGAACACAGGGGTACTCGACCACTGACCCACATCCCCAGCCCTATTGTGTATTTTATTTAGAGACAGGATCTCACTGAATTGCTTAGCGCCTCGCCATTGCGAAGGCTGGCTTTGAACTTGCGATTCTCCTGTCTCAGCCTCCCAAAGTGCTGGGATTACAGGCATGTGCCACTGCGCACGGCTGGTGAACACTGGTTCTTATTGTGTCATTTCTGGGCCTGCAGAGGGACTGTGAGGTCAAAATTATTTTCCCAATAATATAGTAGTAGTCATGATGCAGAAGAAATGGTAGGCAGAACTGCTATTTCTTAGCATAAATCAAGATGATAGTGTTGTGCTTTTAACAGCCACACACATACAGTTTCACTTAATGTTCTTGAAGAATCAGTAAAAATTATTGATTTATTAAATCTTGGTTTTTGAGTGCTTCTCTTTTTAGTGTTCTGTTTGATGAAATGAAGAGTACACAATTTGTACTATGGTTGTTGAAGAAAGGTACTTATATATTTATGAGTTACTAGCTAAACTGGCAGCTTTTTTGTGGAACTTTGTTTTTATTTGAAAGAATGACAAGACATTTTATAGAAAAAAAAAAACAAAGTTAGGCAAGGAAAATAACTTGAAAGTATTTGTTGCCTACAATAAATCTGGATCCTTCAAGTAAAAATTAGAACTTTGGAATACTTGTACTTGACTGTATGAGCTTGATAGTTTTCTAATACTTAAAGATGTTTATGATTAAATTGGTGGTGCTATTAAAGAGTGTGGACTTTTGAGATTATATATTGGGAATTTGGAAGATGTGTATAACTCACTGATCATTATATAATGTTATTAATTATGTCTGCATAAAAGACACAAAGTACAAAATAAACTGATAGATTTTAACATAATCATATAAAAATTTGTTGGTAACAATCTGAGATTCTGTATTAGAGATAGTCTTTGAGAAATCATTTGTCAGGGTTTTGGTTCACTATCAAAAAAGGATATCTACAATTACCTGAAGAAGTTATTAAAATACCCCTACTTTTTATAACTACATTGACTATATGAGGCCAGCCTTTCCTTATCTGCCTTAACCAAAAACACGTATATGTTTCTGCATTTAATCTATGAAAGTCTAGCTGCCTTCTATTAAGCCAGAACCAAAAATTTACAGTTGTAAAACAATGCTACTCTTCTAATTTTTTTCCCTTTGGAAATTTTAAAATTTTATATAAAAATATATAAAATAATGTTGGGACGTATGTACCTTAGTGGTGGAGTGCTTGCCTAGCTTACATAAGGACCTGGGTTTAATGCTAGTACTGTATTTAAAAAAAAAGCAAAACGGGTTTTGTATAAAAATATATAACATATGGTGGGTTGATTATTGTCTTTAAATGATTCAAGATATAGACATTTTTAAAATTTCTTTTTTTTTCCTTTGCTTTTTGTTCGTTTTGTTTTTTGCTACCAGGGATTGAACCTAGGGGTACTTAGCCACTGAACCACATCCTTAGCTCTTTCTTGTAATTTTTAAATTTTGAGACAGGGTCTTGCTAAGTTGCTGAATATTTCACTAAGTTGCTGAGGCTGGCTTTGACTTGTGATCCTCCTGTGTTAGCCTCCTGAGATGCTGGGATTACAGGCATGTGCCACCACACCTGGCTAGCATAAATTTCTTAATATTAATTTTTAATATAGTAAATAACAATGGGCAACAAAGGGCTGGAGTTCTCAATGACACTTAATAGTATAAAGGAGTCCTAAGACCAAAAAGTTGAAGGACCCACTGGTTTAAAATGTTGATGAGACTTTTGGGTTAACCCACATATCCCAATGAGTGAATTGATTAAATTACATATGAATCAAAATATTGTAGATAAATATTTACCATGAAAGATTTTATAGTATTTTGTTAGGTTGTAAAAACAGGTTATAAGATAATATGTTTAATTTTTGTTAAAAATTATAAATATACTATATACTTATTGTAATGTTATTCTATAATACTAGGGTTGTTAAGCATTTTCTCTGGAGAAGGAAAGTAGGAAATCTTTTTAAAAAAGAATTAAAAGACTGTTAGGCTGCATCATGAGATACTGTTTCTTCTTGGCTTTTGATGAAGACATCTTGTTCTGTACTCATTTTGTGACACTGGCCAAGTTGTGTAACCTGAAATTTTTTCTTCTTATTTTAAAAACCAGGACAACAATAATTCTCTTTTCAATTCATTGAAAGGATTAAGTAAAATAATACACCTGGCTTGTAATAGCTGTACAATATATTTACTTCCCTCTAACATCTCAGCTCTAAAATTCTGTATAATAGCAGTATATCTGTGACATTCAGTGGCTAATAAAGCTTCCTGTGAAGGCAGAATAAGGCTTCTTTGACAATAAAAGGAGCGTATCATGTGAATATCATCTTATTTCTGTGAAGAAAATTTTGTGGAATAATAACTATAATATGGAAAGTAAATGTCCTCATATGCTTGCCTTTTGGTAAAAATAGGTAAGGGAAACTAAATTTAATGAACTGCAGTTATATAATAAGTCCTAGGCCAGATAGTTTTATAAAATTACTTGGTGCTTTGCCAACATTATTTCACTAATCCTCGCAGCTACTCTGTGAGTTAAAAACTAATGTTATTTCCATTTTACTAAGGTAAAAATGTTCTCATAAAGAGGCTGAGGAAGTTGTCCTGGTCATTTGGGGAGGTGGAACTAATTTAAAACCATGTCTGTATTACTATAAGTTTTGTGCTTTTTACCTATATAATATGCTACCTTCAACAAAAGAGAAATAAAAAACCATCCAGTGAACAGAAATTACAGTTCTCAGCTCCTCACTCTGGAAGACCAAATGGACTTTGAGATGAGACTAGCCTGGATTAAAGTTCACGTATTTATGGTTATCTTGGCTTTAAAGATTCATTCCCCAGTTTTCAGTTAAATTAAAATAATAACATAAAATCTAGTGTCTGGTGTATCATAAACATTTAACAATTGGAAGCAAATTATCATAATAATTCCTAAAAATAGGATGGAAGTTTGAGTTTCTGTTCATAAAATAGGAGAAGAAAAAAACATTCCCCATAGGTCCACAATCCCTTATTTGAAACTCTATGGAGCCCCATGAGTTTTATTTCAGAATTATAGAAAGATAGTATTTATATTTACTATAATGTATTATGTAACATTCCTAGCAGAGTTCAGGGAAGCCCCTGTAATCAAACATGAATTATTTCTGCAGTGAAATATAGGAATATTCACACTAACCAGAATAAAGAAAAACAGTAGTGTTTTAGTCAGCTTTTTTGTCACTGTGACCAAAAGACCTGACAAGAACAATGTAGAGGAGAGGAAGTTTATTTGGGGCTCATAGTTTCAGAGTTCTTCATCCACAGATAGACACCACTCCGTCGTTCTGTACCCTAGGTGAGAAAGAACATTGAGGCAGAAAGGTGTGGTGTAGGAACACAGCTTAGGACTTGGCCACCTAGAAGCAGAGAGACTAAACTTGGTTCACCCGGGACAAAATATATACCCCAAAGGTATATCCCTGGTGATCTAACTCCTCCAGCCACACACTACCTGCCTATAGTTATCACCCAGTTAATCCATTCAAATGGATCAATGAACTGATTAGGTTAAAGTTCTCATAATCCAGTCATTTCACCTCTAAACTTTCTTGCATTATCTGTCACATGGGGGACATTTAATACCTAAACCATAACAAAAAGCCTCAGTTCAAGTAAACTCTCGCTTCCAAATGAGTAAACAAAAACCTATTACTCCTTAGCACTTATTATGTAACAGGTTTGTAAGGACTTGTAAAACATACAGTTTCAAGGAGAATAAAGAAACAATAGTTACCTTACCAACTGAGATGGTCTAGTGATAGCATTCTTCAAAAGAGACTCCTAAGTCCTAATTAAAAGCAGTGCATTTTTTCCACCCCTGTTCTCAAATACTAATAATTATATCCAAAGAGAAAAAATAGGTACTTCTTCTCTCAAATAAATGTACTTCATTTTAAATAAATTTGAGGGCTAACATACCCTATATCTTCTAGAGGATCAGCCTTTATCACAGAAAGCATAAAAATCCAAATCCATTTGAATTGTTTCCTTTTTCCAGATTCCTTTTTATAATAGAATCTCCTTTCCTTTAAGTGAAAATATCTGAAAAATAATATTCTGTGTTGTGGTCTTTTTAAGTACTAAAAGATCTACAAATACTAAATTTTCCCAAACTATGAATAAGACTAAGATATATAGATGTATTTTTAAAAAGTAATGGAGGAAACAATGGTAATTATGCAATGTGTTTGTTTGATTTACTCATTTTATAATGTGTACATATATCAGAACATCACATTGTACACCATAAATATATAAAATTTTTATTTGTCAAGTCTTAATAAAATTGGCAGAAAAAATACCTTTTTGTGAAAGAAAAAGAATCGAGTTATTTTAAAGGAAGGAAACTTCAAACGTTAGGAAGATAAGCAATCATAGTTACTGGCAGTGCCTGTTGGGGAGTCAGTTCTACAGCAGAATAATGAAATAGCTGCTTCTCTATCCCTAACCTCCTCCTGCCCTCCCTTCCTTCCGTGTGGTACTTCCAACTTCTATTGTGCCTGATTATACATTCCTAGCTTCCTTGTTCTTCTTTACCTCTGTTGAATTTGACCTCATCCTTGGTCAAATCCAACTGTTCATTTGTGCTACATTTGCCCTTGAGTAGCTGAATGTGGCTGGAGTAAATGGATGACCATGTTGGCATGGCTTCACTTTTAAGTTAATGATCACTAATCTCAAGAGGGCCCTTAGAACTGTTTGACAGTTCTCCTTCATTCCCTCTGTCCATTCACCCGTTCCATTATCTGGACAATTATTTTACACTTTCTGTTTTTAAACCTCTGGTACCTTTCCCCAGTGTCAACTGATGACCATTCTCTAAGAGAATGCGCACAGCCATGAAAGAACTTCCGTGTGATCCTGCTACTAAGTCTGGAAGCCCTCATGTGTTTCTGCATGAACTCTGCCTTCCCTTTTGTCACAGAGGATGAACTCAGTGGTCTTTCTAAAGCCAGCTTCTCTGCTTCTGCTGTGATTCCTCCCCCACCCCCTTGCCTTCTCTCCAATTAAATCAGAATTTCTAGGAGTATGTCCTCATATGCAGTTGGGATTGAAGACTGCTCTATTAGAATATAAGCTCCACTAGAGCCAGAGTTTGTTTTGTTTTATTCATTGCAGTAGTCTCACTTCCTAAAACATTCCCTAACACATAGTAGGCACCTCATCTTATCTGGTATGGGTAAATGAGTGAATGGACAAATGAGTGAATCTTCCTAGAAGGAAAAGATGTAAATAACAGTGTAAGCTCTGAAAAGCACAAAACATACCTAATAAATCACTTTTCCCTGTGTTTTTTATGTTCAGTTGGGAACTAAAATTCCATTCATCTGACAATACTGACTTGAGGAGCTTTCTACCTAATTACTATAGACATTATTAAAATTTTTTTTCTGGAATTTTTATGCAGACAGTTGTAGTTATCTGGACAAATTTGATTACTGGCGGACCAGGATTTTTGTACTTTCAGGTGGTTAAGTTCTTTTCAAATGAGTTTCATTGAGAGAGTGGATCTATACAAATTGTAGCTTCTCTTCTATTTACTCATCACTGCTGCTAAGAAGACATGGGTTCAACTACTTCCTCTATCACTTTTTCTCATCTGTGAAATGAGACAGGGTATGATGGTTCTTATATTGAAAAATGCCTATATGGCCTCACCATAATTGATTGCACTTCTTTAATTAAGCCCGGGAAGCATGTTTTTTTCTTGACACTTCTGTTTTATGAAAAACCATGGGAAAAACAGCCACATCTGTTTTAATTTGGTCTTGTACTTTTCCCAGTTTTCAATTTGTAAAAGTGTTGCTATTTATACAGATTCTTTTTGTATTTTGAAAATGTACATGTGCAATATACATGCAGTGCAGTTTTAGTATGAGAGTAAGCACTATGGATTTTCATGGACTATAACTCAGTAGCATGGCAATATGTTATAGAAGCAGTCTGCATATCCTGCTTTTCTTACTAATATGGGTCAAATAGTGTTATGATAAAGATCCATAGCTTTTTTTTTTTTTTTGGTGGTGGTGGTTTTTATTTATAAGACCACCCTACAATGGAACTTAGGTCATTTCTATACACAATGCTGCAGTAGATACCCTAGAAGAAATATCATTACTATGGTTAGTCATTCACTTGGTAAGTTGTTATTAGGGCAGACTCAGAGCTATTAGAGACAGAAACACATGCAAATCTGGTTGTTAAAATGGAGATATAGTCAATTTAATTAATAATTATTCTGTTTTTAGAAATTTGACTCAGATATTTCAAAAAAGCATCTAATTTATAAGTCGAGATGTTTATTTACCTCTATTGATCTTTAAGTCAGAATTTTTCTCCTTTACTTTATCCCCTTTTAGAAGACAGTAAAAATAGAATTCATGAAACATTTCTAAATATTAAGTATATAGAGTTCCATTTATGTGTGGGTCAGCGCTGTGTTATCTAATTATTTGTTCTGTGTTTAATTTCAGGTTATATATTCTTCTCTCCCTTCATCTTCCTCATACATGCATTTCTTTTTTCTTTTTGACTGAACCATTCACCCCTATGTACTCATAGCATATATTTTCTGGGAAGAAGGACATTTTCCTATATAATTCCAAAGCTACTATCACAACCACGTAATTTGACATTGACTCTGTGTCATCTAATATATAGCCCATGTTCCAGTTTTCTCAATTGTCCCCCAAGTAACTGGGCTTTTCAATTTTCTTTGGTCCAATATCTAATGAAAATTCAGACATTACATTTGGTTGTCATGTTTCTTCATCTTTAGAGTTGTTGCCATGCCTTCCCTTAAAAAAAATCCTTTATGATATTGATATTTTTTTAATCTAGACCAGTTGTCCAATGGAATATTCCTTATTCTGGATTTGTTTGTGTTCCTTTCTATTAGTTTCAGGTTAAATAATAATCTTTTTGGTAACCATATAGAGCCTGATTTACCAAAAAAAAAAAAAAAAAAAAAGCTTTTAGTTGTAGAAAATATTTGTACTTACTCTGCTTATTCTCAGATGCTTTTCTCAACCTCCTAGCCCAGGTACAAGGAAGCTGAAATTGAATTTGTTTGGGGCACATACTAGAACCCTAAGTTATTGTAATGACAAGTTTGGTTCTCTAGTAAGAATCAAGTATCTAATTTGTGGTCTAATGAGCCTTTCTAAAACCCATGTGTGCTTTTCTGTAACCTCATAGGAATCTTAAAATGGCAGCATTAAAAAATCTCTTCTGAAATGCCAGGCTTTCAGGTTTACATCGCATCAAAGTGGCCCATTGTATAAAACAGAAACAGGCTGACTTGTAGGATGATGTATTTCAGTTGTACTGTGAAGATGAAATATTTCATGCCAGCACTGTCTTCCATCTGTGCTCATGGAAGGAAATAGGAAATCCCCAAATCGGTGTTTTTAGAGCTTTCTGTTCTAATTTGGTTATTTTTGAAACTTATTGTAAAAAGTAAGAGTTTACCAGTGAATTTTACAACCAAAATGATATCTTACTCTAATACTAATTTATAGTGCTATTGAATAGTTTAAATAACATATTGAACTTATAAAATCATGTATCTTCAAAAAAAGTTTCTCATAGTTGTAACAAATGGTCCTGTTCAATTAATGTCTTCAGCTCTTTTCAGAACCTCATTAACTCTCACTTTGCAAAATTAGCATACTGAACTCTCTAAAATACTGTTTTCATTTAATGATTTGGTATATGTATTTCCATACTAAAGGATAGTACATGTTAATAACAGTATTCTACTGTGAGGAGTAAGGTTTTCTTATTATTTTGTTTTGTTTTGTTTTTTGAGGTCAGCAGTGTTTAGATTAATCAGGTTGACATTTCTTGCTGGTGGGTCATGAACTGTTGATAATAGCATTAAATTGTGATTCAGTTATTACAGAAGGTACAACTCATTAGCTACCATATTAAATCATCAGGAAAAGCAACTGGCACCTCACACCCATGTGTTCTGCAGCAGCAGTACATGAGGGAAATATATATGTTTCTTTTGTTTACATCTTCAATTTATTTGTGGCTTAGTCACATTCTCAAAGGATGCTATAGCATTGCCACTACTTTAGAGAACTAAGGCCAACAGTTGGAATGATTTGGTAGAATGAAGGAGTATATATAATTCTTTTTACAACATATTCAACCTCTTCTCTTCATATTGTTAGCCTTTCTGAAATCTTGTTTTAGTAATGAGTGTATCTGGGTTGCAAGTAATACAAGCAAATATTTTTATGGAATTGCAGATTGAGTTTAATCTTCAAATACTACTAAGGGATATGGATCCTTTTAAAGATAATGTATTCATTTTAAGGAAGAGATGATGTTTGAAAAGTTCGCATGTTAGAAAAACGAGGTAGATGCCTTTAGAGAAGTCATTGTTGTAAAAAATTCCTTTAAGAAAATTTTAAGATGAGCTAGATTTCCTGTTTTTGTTTTGTAGTGCTGGGGATTGAACTCAAGGTCTCAAGTATATGGTAGGCAAACACTACTACTGAGCTACACCCCAATCTCTTAAGTTTTCTTTCTTTTAAAACAGTTGCTAATCAATTACTTTTTAAGATAAAGCTCAGTTCATTATGGTCTCTTTGAATTTTAAAACATGTGTTTTCAGCGTATGTCTTGTGAATAGGCAATGAATAGATAGTAGCATGACAATTATAAATGTAAGTTTAATTTTTTATTGGATAGAAAAGAATTAGTGAATCAGTTGCTAATTAGTAATAAAATACCCTTAACTCCCAGCCCCGAGTCTCACAGATAGGTGCTAAGCTGTGATTTGTTAATGAATGTGTGACATTTAGATAGAAGCTGGAGAGCTTTATAGCACTTTATATTGTTACACCAAATGTATTTTAAGGAGGGAAAAAGAAATGTTTCTTCTTATAGGGAGAAGTAATTACCTTATTTTGGGTGAAGAGGTTTTTGGAATCTGTGCTGACTCTTTAAGAAATAATACAGCATTAGAAAATTATAGGCCACTAGAGGTCACTGTTTAGTAATCAACTTTTAATGAACCAGAACAGTCAGGAAAGCCAATAAATTATAGTGTGGATTTTTCTAATTATGATTTCATATTTAATCATTCAATGACAACTTAACTGTTGAAATGGTTATATGTACTTTGCATATGTGGTTATGCTAATACACTATTATATTTCTCAGATATTAGTCCTCCCTCATTAGAGTAGTACATTGCCAAAGGCTTTGTTATGTAATCTTAATTACTAATTATGAGATGTAATTAACTTTGTTACCACCTCCAGCCCTTTAGTGGGCCAAAAGTTATTTTTAAAAATTAACATTTTGCTGTAAATACAAGTTAAATTGAAGTGAACATAGGTGTAATGGTTGATCAGTTCCTTCCTCTTTCCCTTCTGTTTTCATGCTTCATTCTTGGGCCCATCCCCTTTCTCTGCTCTATCTCACCTAATTTCTTTCTTTCCTTCTTTGGGTTCTTCTTCCACTTTAATGGGAATCAGCCATTTTATTTTGTCAGTTATGCATGTTCTCAAGCTTTCCAGCCTTGATTCAGTGAGTAGTAGAATGTGACTTTTACTGCATATGTTAAAGGAATCCCAGGGTGGGCAACTAGAGCTGATTCAACCAGCAAAGGGAAGATGGTATGCATGTAGGCAAGTGTACTGCTGCTGTTACTGCTGAGAGCAGATGGCTCTCCTCAGCTTGTCCAGCCGGAATCCATTCAGGAAAAGGCAGATTTCCCTACTCATGTAATAAAAAAATGTTTTCTTCTTTAAAGACTAGGCTGGTTGCCCAAGAGGAGGCCTTCTAATCATAGGGAAAAAGCTGAACATATGCACATGTGTTTCCCTTTCTTGAAAACAATCCTGGGCATTCTTGCTTAGAAAGCAGGTACATTAGCACATTGCTGCTCAGACTTCCTCTACTTTTTACTGCCCCTACCACCCCTGCTATGAAGCCACTGCTCTGCTGTTATCTCTGATACCTCCCTGTTGAGTTTGCTACAGTATGCCCAAGGTACACATATGACACATTGTCCAGAAACCTCTCCTTCCTGGTGCTCATCCAGTCCAGTCCAGTCTAGTCTTCTCAGCCTGCCATCCAAGGTCCTCCACCATCTGAATCCAACTTATTTTTTCTTTTTGTTTCCTTCTTTTTATCTTCATGTGCCTTAAAATCTAGCCAGACTGGAACCATCACTATTTTTTAAATGCGTATTTCATTTACTCAGGTCCATAGTTCTTGCTGATGCTTTCTTTTACTGGGATTTTAATCTCTGTCTCCTTTTTCTGGTCTGTCAAATTTCTAAGCATAACATAGATATTACCTCCTGATATTATCTTTAGAGAGAGGTGACCTTTCCTGTGAACTGCTGTGACATTTAGGGCACTTACCATCCACCTTGCATTGTAATCAATTTGTATCTCAGTTTTTCTTCAACTACATTGTGAATAGATTGGATCTTGAGATTCTTAGAAAATAAATTAAAAGTGCAAAAATTTTCAATGAAAAGCCTATTTGACAGGATGTTTGGCTTTATAATTTTATTCTGGGGAAATTTAAATAATTTCATAATGTTAAGGTTTGTGATATTAGAGAAGGTTGTGGAATATATTTCACTGAAACTTTTTTCCGTAAGCTTTTGGTGGACTTTTGTCCAATAAGTTGGGTTTTGTCTGATCACATGAGATTGATAGTGAATTTGCCTTTTATTGCCTTCTTTGTAAAATTGCTGGGATTACAAACAATCCTCTGTTAAATCTCCTAAGAGGAAAATATAATTTACACTAATATTTTAAATTAATATTAGGCAAGTGTAATTTTGTACCTAATACTTTCATAGCTTTATTTTTAGGGAAATTGAGAGTTTAATTAAAATAACTTTTTGCTTACAACAGTTCCAAATTTCTTATGTTTTGATAAAAAAAAATCAGAAGAAATATGGAGAATACGTGAATTTGAACTCAAACTTAATTTTTAAGCTCTTTTAACATATTATTTCCACTGTCTGCCAAAGTTCCTTCAGTGCATGCAAGAAACAGGTTTTTTTTTTTTCCTTCTTTCCCTTTCTCCCATACTTCCTCCATTCCTATTTTTGGAATAATGTATGTATGAGGCACTTTGGTAGCATAAGTGGTTAAGTACTGTATATAAATTCCATATTATTAGAGAATTTTTTCCTTTCCTGGAAGAATAACAAAAAGTTTTTCATGTTTAAACCTATATATATGTACTTTGTTATGATAGAAAGTAAGCTTGCAGAGTTTTTTTGTTTGTTTATAGATCAAACAGGTAGAGAACTACCCATTTGAAGTTTGGGGTATGCTTTTCCTTGGAAACAATATTTTCTAATAAATTTAGGTCCTTATTTTTGCCTCTACTATATTCAACCCAGAATCTCTCTAAATTATAATACTAATAGTGTCATGTTTCTGTATAAAATGATTTCTGAAGTCTGGGGTAGAATGTAAGCCAGAAAGCCAGTCCTTCCCATTCTTTGAGATAAAACCTGCCTACTGCCTTGTTCTCCTCTCTTCTACACTGTGGGATCTAAATTGTCCTGTGGGAATTGACTTAAAATATTTCAACTGTTTCATCTCTAGAGTTTTATTAGTTCTGTATTTCTATTACAGACTTTTCTGATTTCTAGGCCTTCATTTTATCTTTTTGTCCCATAAGTCATTAATTCATTTTTAAAGTTAATCTCATCTTTTCTATAAAACCAACTCTTCCTTTTGATTCCTATTTATAATGTTTTACAATTTCAATTTTTCTAATCTTTTTTTATTTCAAATTCTGGGAGCAGCACTTTCCAATAGAAATATAATATAAGCCACATATGTCATTTTAAATTCTGTAGCAACCACATTAAAAAATGAATAAAGCAGTAAGAAACATGCATGAATATAATTTTAATAATATGTTGTATTTAACCCAGGTATCTAAATATTACAATTTCAAGATGTAATGAATATGAAAATTACTGGAGGATTTTATATCCTTCATACTTTGTCTTTGAAATGTGGTTTGTGTGTGTCACACATAAATCACATCTGAATTTAAGAGCCACATGTGGCTGGTAGCTACTGTATTAGACAGTGCACTGCCGTAGAGTTGATAACTGTGTTCCTCTCTCCTCAGCCAGTGACATAGAATGACTCTTCACTGTCTGCCAAAGTTCCTCAGTGCATGTAAGAAACAGGTTTTTTTTTTCTTTTTCTTTCCCTTTCTCTCATACTTCCTCCATTCCTGTTTTTGGAATAATGTATGTATGAGGTGCTTTGGTAGCATAAGTCATAGTCCTTGCTCTTGAGGAACTCACACTACAATCAGTGAGATGGGTGTGGAAGAAGGTACTGTATTACTATGTGGATTGATAATAGTCATAACAGAGCTATAAACAAGTCCTGTGATAAGCTGATGATATAGTTAGGGTCATCTATATTTAACAGATCTGACTTCTAAGCCATTTGCTTTCCTGAAGAACTGGTAGATGTTTATTGTGGGGTTGGGTGAGGACATTCAAAGAGGAAGAGGAAGATTTCAAGGTTCTGAATTGGAAAAGTTCATGGCAGATTTGAAGATGAAATGTGAGTCAGTGTTTCTGGAGTTTTGTTTGTTTCAAATACAGCTATTTATTATTTTCTGAATAATTTCCATGTCATGTTTTTGCTTTTACAGTTCACATCACCTGGAATTTCCTTATCTGTAGCACATCACAATCTTAATCTCTATCTCTCACACTAATATGATCCCTTCAGTGAAGCTTCTCTTCTCCTCTTCTAGTTTCATGCCCCAAATGTGATGTTTCCCTCCTTTGAATTTTAAGCATTTTAAGTTTTTTTATGGCAATGAATTTTCTTTTTATTGAAGTCATTTTATAATGCAGCAACTCATGTCTGGGTCACAAAACTTAATTTGAGCAAGAATTGGGCCTTAATTATTCAGTATAATCTGAAGAGCCAAGAGTGTGTTTCTTTTTGGTACTAGGGATTGAATTCAGGGGTTCTTGACCACTGAGCCACATCCCCAGCCCTATTTTGTCTTTTATTTAGAGACAAGATCTCACTGAGTTGCTTAACGCCTCGCCATTGCTGAGGCTGGCTTTGAACTTGTGATTCTCCTGTCTCAGCCTCCTAAAGTGCTGGGATTATAGGTGTGCGCCACTGTGCCTGGCTAAGAATGTGTTTCTTAGATATACAGAAGATATCTAGTAAATACTTAATTTGTGGATAGTGCAAATATACAAAAGATATCCAGTAAATACTTAATTTGTGGATAGTAAATATTTTTATGAGATTTTAAGATAAAAAAGTAAAACAAATTGAAATCATATAGATATTCCAAATACCTAATGTTTTTTAGATTATTGTCATAGAAAATTTTCATTAACTTGATTGACTGCTATTTCTAGTTGGATGAAATTTCCTGGTTTCACATGTAGAAGTAGATGCAATAAAAGCAACATGCTATTGTAAATTTTTAGAGTAGTACAGGTGCTAATGGTAAAAGTAAAACACGTTTTATTATCAGAGTGAAAAATATCCTAAGCATAAAAATAAGAAGGAAATAAATCTTTCCTTTGACACTTAAGGACCCAACCCACTTATCCCCCTCCTTTTTTCTTTACATAGCCATATACCACATCTGACAGTATGAAGGAGTGTATATATTAAAATACCCTGCTGCCATAAAATATTCATCTATTAGATAAATTACAAATAAACATTCTCCTACCCTGTAGTGCTGAGAGTCAAATCCGGGTGAAGCATGTACCGATGATGGGCAAAGTGCTCTACCACTGAGCTACATCCCCAGCCCTACACATACTTTTAAATGCATTTTAGATTCCTCAGAGTGTAAGAGAAATCTTCAGTGACCAACTAATTGCTAAGTAACCTGAAATAAGGAGGATAGATAAAAACCCAGTAGCTTTGGCTGCCCAGGGGCAGATGCTGATTCTAAGAACCAGGGACTTTGAGAGTTAATGTTCATGGGTAAAAACAAAACATGGGATAATGGGAACCCATGCCTTGTGCTCACACAAAGTGAGGAAGGCAACCGTTATTTCCCTTCCAAAAAAAGACCATAACACCCAAGAAGAGGCCATACCTTCAAGGGTGAAGAGTAGTCTGTGAATGTTCTACCTACTGATTAAGGTTAGAAAATCTGTCTATCTAGCTGGCTGTAGGTTGAGAAATAAAATATATTAATCTCCCTTTAGTCTTTGTAGTAGTGGCCCTGAATTCATGGGTGTAGACTTCATAATTAAATTTCTGGATTGGGAAAATATCCAATCAGTAAACTTAAGGGTGAGTTGGGGTTAATACGGCCTTTGCCCACAGAAAGAATAGAAATAGGCTGGGATTGTAGCTCAGTGGTAGAGCGCTTGCCTTGCATGTGTGAGGCCCTGGGTTTGATCCTCGGCACCACATACAAAGCAATAAAATAAAGACATTGTGTCCACCTATAACTAAAAAATATTAAAAAAAAAAAAAAAAAGAAAAGAATAGAAATCCTCTCCAGAGAAAATCATCCTCAGTCCTGGACACTCAGAATTCACAAATATTAAGAACATTAAGTATAAGCTCACAATTAAAAAATAATTTCCAGAGACATAAGAAGACAAGTCACCAGACAAGCCAACAGGAACAGATTAAATTCTTGTTAATTACAGATATTGAAATTCCCAAAACAGAACCTGAAGTCACAACATATAAAACATTCAAAGAAATAAAATACAGAATTGAAAACAATAAGGAACTGGCACATATCAGAAATGACTGTATTTGGAAAAATTATTGAAATCTGAAAGTCAGTAGATGAGTTAAATAGCATATGGAATCTGAAGAGATAATTAGTAGGAAGAAAGTCTGTAGAAATTATTCAAATGCAAAATAGAATCAGGTGAAAAGTATAATGAAAGAAACATTCAAAGACATGGATATATGACTAGAAAGAAAAAGCTAAGGCATCTAATTGAGGTTTCAGATGGAATGGGGGGAGTGGTCAACATGGTGTTTGAGAATTTTCTAGAATCGACTTAAGTTCACAGAAACAGGAAGCACGAGATATACCAAACAGGCGTTAAAAAAGAAATCTTAGCCAGCATGGTGGTGCTTGCCTGTAACCCCAGCAACTGGGGAAGCTGAGACAGGAAGGTAGCAAATTCAAAGCCAGCCTCAGCAACTTAGCAAGAACCCTCAGCAACTTAGGAAGATCCTATCTCAAAATAAAAAAGTTAAAAGAAAGGGCTGGGAATGTGGTTCAGTGGTTAAGCATTCCTAGATTCAATCCCTGGTACCAAGAAAAAGAAATCTTACTAAGTGGACAATAGAAAAATTTTAAAATGCCGAAGACAAAGAGAAAAATATTTAAAACAACAAAGGGGGAAAATAACCACATCACCTATGCAAGAACAGTAGAGTGGCATTCAAGTCTGTCTGTCCCATCCCAGCATTATTGATGTGTAATTTGTATATAATAAAATTCATCCATTTTAAATGTGGAGATTGATGAGTTTATTGATGAAATTTTTATTTATATAAATTCATATAACTATCATCACAGTTCAGGTATAAAATATTTGTCACCCAGAAAGTTTGCTTTTGTTTCTTTGTAGTCAGTACCTTCCCCAGCCCAGGGTAAACACTGATTTACTTACTGTCACCATAGTTTTGCCTCTTCTAGAATATGTATTTCACAAGTGTCACGTAAATGTGCATGTAGAGTTTGATAATATAGTCTTTTGTGTCAATAGCAAACTTCATAAGAACAATTGAAGCCAGAAGACAGTGGAATACTATTGTCAAAATATTGACAGACAACTGTCCACTTAGAATTCTTATCCAGGATAACTTTCCTTCAAGAATGATGACTAGGTGCCAGTGTGTTAAGAGGGAGTAAATACATTCTTCCCTTCCTCTCCTACTAAATCTGACTAGAAATGTTGGACTGAATGCATAGAGCTGCCATCTGAGGACTCTGAAAAGTAAATGGCAGCAAGTAGATTAGAGAAAGAAAACAACTTGATGTAACATAAGCTCTGGCTGTTTTCTGGCCATTCCTGCCACTACCATCTTTTGTATCTTCCAGCCTATATTCAAAGACAACATGAATCCTGCCTGGACTGTACAGATTATAGACAAAAAGAATTCCGGTCCAAGATTGGGAAGCAGGTTCCTACATTACAGAGAAAAAGGAAGAGAGTTTTATTTTTTTTTTCTTTTCACAGCCCTGCCACAGGAGCCTCACTCCTGAGGCTACAATTCTGTGGGGCAATGGTAGTTGAGCAGATACTTAAAAATCTGAGAGCAGAATCCTCTTGTAGCAGAGGAACTATGGTCCAAACAATGTGAAGGAATCTCTCTTGCTTTTTTCTTTTATTTCCCTGCTGCTTGGCCCTAGAGACAGGCCCAGTGGCAGAAAGTATAGGACTTTCTGGTCAAGTGGATTAGAAAGGGGCTTGGAGGTGGGATACTAGAATGTTAGAGGATTGGGGACAGTTTATAGATAAGAAGAAACATCAAAAAATGATATTGTGTATGAACTACTGAGTTCACCCCTGAGCAATCCATCATGAATGTGATCCTAAAGAGCACACCAAAGGCTTTATGAGTTTAGCTATGGAATAGACAGTCTCCTAAATATTGGCCTGGCTTCAAGCTGGTGTACATGTGGGACAGATTCAAATAGCACTGAAAAGGATTTGAAAACTGAACTGATACTTGAACTATAGCCTACAAAAGTAGGTTGGAATGTGCAACCTGACCCTAACCTGTTTGATTGCCTGGTAAAACACACGCACAGAGACACAAACAGAAATACTGTTTCTTGTATTATACTATACTTACACTGTACAGAAATTCTATTCTTCATAGAATCTGAACAAGACCCAGAGTTTCATAATGTATTATATTCCAAATGTCCATGATACCATAAAGAATTACTTGACACAGAAAGAACCAAGAAAGTGTGATAAACTCTCAAGGGAAACAACATTTAAATTACCAATCACAAAATTACCCAAGATGCTTCATATCAGCCAAAGACTTTAAAACAACTATTAGAAGCATGCTTCAAAAAGTAAGAAGATAGAAAGTCTCAGTAAAGAAATAGAAGTTTTACAAAAGAATAAAATGAAAATTTTATAACTGAAGAATACAGTAATCAGAAATTTGAAGAAATCACTGTATGTGTTCAAAAGCAGAGTGGGTATTACAAAAAAGTCAGTGAATCTGAAGGTAGAAGTTATGCGAATAGGAACTATCCAATCTGAACAATGGTGACAAAAAGAAATCTTTAAAATAAAATCGAACAGAGCCTCAAGATCCTGTGGGACGAGATTGAAAAGTCTAATGTTGGTGCCATTGGAGTTCTAAAAGGAAATGAGTGTGGCTCAGAAAAACATTCGAAGAAAACAGTGGCTGAGAGCTTCTCAAATTTGGTGAAAGACAAACTTAAAGACTTGAGGAGTTTGTTGAGCCCCAGATACAAATCTATGCCCAAATTGTCATAATTTGACTATTTAAACCCAGAGACAAAAATAACCTTGAATTGACCAGAGAAAAATAGTGTATAGGGGGAATGACTGGAATGACAGAAAAGCCTCAGAGAACAAAAGACAGTAAAACAAATTTCTAAAAAAATTTTTTGTTTTTTAGTTGTAGATGGTCACAATACCTTTATTTTATTTACTTATGTGGTGCTGAGGATTGAACCCAGTGCCCCACTCATGCAGAGCAAGCACTCTACCACTGAGCCACAACCCCAGCAAAACAAAATTTTGAAGTGCTAAACTCAGAATTTTTATGTGACAATACCCTTAAGAAATGAAGGAGAGATTCACAGCTAAAGAAATATTTAAAAAAAATTGTCAACTGACCTGCTCTACAAAAAACAATAAAGGAATTTCTTCAAAAGGTAAATGTCAAAAGGTAAATGACACCAGAGAGAACTGTGGAACTTTAGAAATGAAAAAAAAGCAACAGAAATTAGATAAATATGATAAATTATTTTTCTCCTTTTAAGTTCTTTAAAATATGTCTGCTGGTTATGATAAAAAGTATAACATTAGCACAATTTTCTATTTATGTAAATGTAATTCACATGTTGAAATATTATCAGATTGGATTTTTAAAAAGAGGCCCAAATATGTGCTGTTTATGAGTTTGCTTTAAATATAAGATTTAGGTAGACTAAAAAGGAAAAGGAAAAAAGCATACCATGTGAATATTAATCAAAATGAAGAGCAGAGGATCTGAATAAATGGAGAGATATCATTTATCTGCTTGATAAAGCAGATAAAAGAAGTCTCTTGAGAGAATATATACATTTTCATACAAAACCACATTGTTTCATTTTAAAAATCTTAAGCTTTTCTGGAAGAACAGACCAATAAAAATTGCCAAAAAGCTTTTAATACAATTAGGATTCTATTAGATATCTGAACATAGTATAAAGTTATAATGATTAAAACAGCATGGTGATTGCTCAAGGGGTGGAGAATGTAGCTCAGTGGTAAAGTGCATGCTTAGCATGTGCAAAGCCCTGGGTTCAATCCCCAGTACTGCAAAAGTGGAGAGGAGAGTCAAAAGAAAAAAAAATTATGTAATCTTCAAATAATCTAGAATGGGGGCGGGGTACTGGGAACAGAACCCAGGGGTGCTTTAACACAGAGCTACATTCCCAGTTCTTTTTATTTTAATTTTATATTTTATTAAATTTAATTTGCTGAGAGTTTCACTAAGTTGACAAAGCTGACCTCAAATTTGAGAACCTCCTGCCTCAGCCTCCTGGGTTACTGGGGTTACAGGTGTGTGCCACCACACCCAGCTAGAATTCTTATATATATAAATGCTTTGGTTTGAATATGTCTTCTCCAAAATTCAGATGTTGAAACATAGTGGCCAATGTGTTGGTATATAGAGATGGTGTCATTAAGAGATAATTAGATCATGCAGCTCCTTTTGTGAATGTGATTAGGTGAGCTTGTAAAAGGGCTTGTTGGAGAGTTTGCCCCTCTTGGCTTTCTGCCATTGCCATGTGAGGGGATTGTTCCTCCCTTCTGGAGGGGACAATGTGTCATCTTGGAAGCAGTTTATAGACAGCTGAACCTGCTGGCACTTTGATTTTGGACTTCCCAGCCTCCAGAACTGTGAAAAAATAAATTTCTGTTCTTTATAAATTTCCCAATCTGTAATATTCTGTTAGCACAAAATGGCCTAAGACAAAATGTGAATATATAATATAGTTTAAGTAATTATTTCAAGTTCTTAACTCTAAGATAATACTTAATAAGAAATTTGCAAGACATATTAAAGATGATAAAACTTTATGGAAGTGAAATAGGAACTGAAATAAATGGAGAGATTATCATTTATCTGCTTGATAAAGCATATAAAAGAAATCTTGAGAGAATATATAAATTTTAGTACAAAACCATATTGTTTCTTTTTTAAAAACTTAAGCTTTTCTGGAAGAATACATCAATAAAAATGGTCAGAAAGTTTTTAATAAGACAATTGGGATTCTGTTAGATGTCTGAACATAGTATAAAATTATGTTGATTAAAACAGTGTAGTGTTTGCTCAAGAATAAACAGTAGGTTAGAGGACAGAAATGAGTGCCCAAACAGACCCATGTCTATATGAGGACTTAGCATCTGAATAAGGTAGTCAGATTAGTGGGGGAAATGATGAATTATTTAATGGATTACATTAGGACAATTGACTATTCATTGTTGTGAGGCAGATTCTTACTTGACACTCTACACAAAAATAAGTAGCCATTGGATTGAAGAACTTTTAAAATCAAAAGCTTTAAAAAGACCAGAGAAAAAATATAGAATATGTTCTTCATCTTAGCATAAAGAAAACTTGCTGAAACAAGACACATGATCAAAATATGTAAGAAAAGTGTTAACCAATCCAAGAATTAAGCGCGTGCACACACACACGTATATCTGTGTGACAAGATGCAAAGTTAAAAAACAATGACAGAAGAAGAAAAGAAAAAAAAAATGACAGGCTTACAGAAAATATTTTCAAGATATTAAAAAAATAGGCATAATAAGTACTGTAAATAAACAAGAAAAGACCAAGAAATCAGGAGGAAATAGAGAAATATATGATAATGAATTGGAAATAGAGAAATATATGATAATGAATTCACTGAAGTAGTATATTGGCTTTTATGAAAAGGTGCTCAGTTTTGCTTGAGGACCAAGAAAGACTACTGTGTATCAAGCATTGCTTATTTAGTCTTTCACAATCCTATCAAGTTGGTGTTTTAACATACCCATGGGCATTTTTTTCAAATATTGAAGCTCATGAAAATGGTGGAATTTTTTTTTTCATTAAAATCCTTTCTATATGCTTTAACTAGGGATGGATATCTTTAATATAAATCTTATATCCAGAATACATTTGACAGTGTTAATTTGGTATAGTTCCTTGAAAAGAGAGGGCAAGAAATGTGGTTTAGTACCCTTGATCGGCAGGTGTGGTGGCACATGCCTGTAATCTCAGCACTTTGGGAGGCTGAGACAGGAGAATTGCGAAGTTCAAAGCCAGCCTCAGCAAGGGCGAAGTGCTAAGGAACTCTGTGAACCCTGTCTCTAAGTAAAATACAAAATAGGGCTTGGGATGTGGCTCAGTGGTCGAGTACCCCTGAGTTCAATTCCTAGTACCAACAAAAAAAAAAAAAAAAAAAAAAAAACCCCTTGGTTATATGACCCTAACAGCTTAAGATTTCAAGACACATTTCTCTCTCTCTCTCTCTCTCTCTCTCTGTCTTTCTCTCTCTCTCTCTCTCACACACACACACACACACACACTCACTCACTCACTCACACTTAACTTGAGAAGATAGGGCTTTTGAAAGAATGCATTTATATTTTACTTTGGCAAATATAGCATACATCATGTCTGTAGATTTTGACTTTTTATATGCTATATGTCTGAACTTCCTGGTATAGTATTGAATTCACTTTCAATTGATGCAGGGTTTTTTGTTTTGTTTTTTTAAGCCTAGTAGGTATTTTTTCAACATCCAATTCATTGTTTCATGAAATCTGATTTCCTCTGTCATTTTTTCTTTGATGATATTTTCTTGAGTGGTAGAATTACTGCTTGTTTTAAACACACACACACACACAAGACAGAATGGATGTAGGAAAGCAAGAAAGATGGAAGCTCATCTTTGCCAGATTGGGGAAAAAAAGAGTCATCTAATTTGGTTAGAGTGTAAGGCCATTGGGTGTCAGGGGCCATGCAATGAGTCTATATACAAATACATTTTTAAATTTTGTAGGTAAAGGGTTTTTTCTTTTATGTCATTAAGATTCTTTTTAATCCTAGGATTATCCTTTCGACCCTCTTTTTAATCTTTTAAAATACTGTAATGGCTTTAAAGCTTTCTGACATTACAGTGGCCAGAACTCATTAGTATTTTATAAATGGTATCATACAGATTTCCATGACTCTCTTCAGCTTGTTTTCTATAACAAATCAAGAAGAAAAAAAAAACTTTGTAAAATGATATTCATTATTTCTCTGAATTATTATTTTCTACATTATCTCTCTCCTATCTCTCTTTTGTTCTGGCAGTTTTTTACCATCAATTTATTAAATGGCTATTATGAAAAGAGCTCATGGACCAGGGAAAGCAAACAGGTGAACAGTTATCAAGCATTTCACAATAGAAAGTGATATGATCAATGAGAAGAGTATGAATAAAGGGTGAGAGAATGATGCACAGATGGGATTCCTGAGTTCTTTATGATGGGGCTACTTAAAGTGGCACTTGAGCAGAACCATAAAGAATAAGTGGAGTTTTGTCAACCAAGCAGAGCCTGAAATGGGTGCTAGAGTAGAGAGTGAATGTAGATGAATTATACCAGTAAGAGGAGACAACATGGGTGTAGGAAGGCAAGAAAGGTGGAAGTTCATCTGTCCTAGATGGGAAAAGAAAGAGCAAGCTACTTTGGTTAGAGTGTGATGAGCCATGAAATGAGTATAGGAAGGTGAACTGGGACCAGACTTTGAAAGACCTTGTATGCCCCACTAAGGAATCTCTATAGGTAAGTCAGACATACAGAAAGAGATTAGATTAATAATGGTCCTCATGGCATTGGTGAGAATTGGATTCAAAGGAGTATGTAGACAGAAGATCAGCTAAGTTATTACAGCATTTTAGGTGAGAGATGAACAGAGCCAAACCAGGGCAATAACTGGAAATTGGAGAAAAATAAAATGTAGAGTTTTGTCAAGATGGTAGAGTAAATTCATATTTGGATATATCTGCTCTGTTCTAAGCAAAGACAAATAATAGAATATAGTGATAGAATATGAGAAAATCAGTAACAGAATGTTGCAAGATAAAATACATGTCTCCATGGATCAGAAATAGAATAGAAACACAGCAGATTAAGTGACACTAATACTATCAGGCAGCTGAGCTCTGGATCCCAAACCAGGCAGTAGTAGCTGAGAGTACTCTTTCTAGGTAAAACAGGAGTAAAAGTACTCCACATGAGTAATCAAGTACTGATCCTATCCTCAAAGCCTGACACCAGAAGCTAAAATCTGCTTCAACCCTTTACTTGGGCTTTTTAGCAAGCCTTGGATCTTGAACATGGGAAGACATGATTATAATGGTTAAGACCAGGCATTGAACCAGGCTCCATGACTGATCCACATTATTTCTAATAGAGCAGGAGCTCCAATCCACCAGTATAATAACTGCTCCTAAACTGGAGGCTTGAGAGGACCAATGAGACATCTATAAAATCACATAGAGGGGCCAGGTGCTATGACACACGTCTAAAAGCCCAGCAACTTGGGAGGCTGAGGCAGGAGGATCACAAGTTCAAGACCAGCCTGGACAACTTAGTGAGACCCTGTGTCAAAATAAGAAATAAAAAGAACTAGGGATGTATCTGTTATTAAGTGTCCCTGGGTTCAATCCCTAGTGCTAAACCAATTAACCAATCATATAGAGGGAAAAATGAATGAAAATGGCTAAGGTGGGGGCAAGGTATAGGGATTAAACAAAATGAGCCTGGAAATCAGAATTCTAAACCCATAAAAAAGAAGAAAGGTAAGCCAGGCGCAGTGGCGCATGCCTGTAATCCCAGCACTTTAGGAGGCTGAGACAGGAGAATCACAAGTTCAAAGCCAGCCTCAGCAATGGCGAGGCGCTAATCAGTTCAGGGAGACCCTGTCTCTACATAAAACACAAAATAGGGCTGGGGGTGTGCCTCAGTGGTCAAGTACCCCTGAGTTCAATCCCCAGTACCCTCTCCCAAAAAAGAAGAAAGGTAGTCAACAGAATAACTCTACTTTATAAATTCCTAAATCATACATTTCAGTAAAAAGAAAAGTGATTCTAAGGAGCAAAACAGAGAATATAAGAAGTATAAATGGGTACAAAATGATTTTTAAAATAAAATCATAAACTTTATTGACTTTTAAAGGCTCTTTGAAAAATTAGCTTTTTTTTTTTTTTTTTTTGCTGTTTTTCATTTCACTCTCAGTGTCTTACATGCAGACACTTCATGTAAACCTTCAGCAACCTTACTTTAGTAATCTAGAGCAGAATTCTACTGGTTTGGTTGGATTGTCTTGGCCCCCAGTAGATTAGTCACTGTCACCATGAACATGGGGTACTCTTATTGTCCATAAGTATAGCTCTTTCGCCAGAGGGGCAGGATTTGTTATCAGAACAGGATGGGAAAACTTACTGTTCAGAAGCAAAACTTAGGTGTAAATTTACATCACCATGAATATCCTATGGAATTAGCAGTCTAAGGAACTAACCTTGGGAAAGGCTGCCATAGAACTTCTAGTATACACAAGTAATGGTATTGTCTAAACTGAAGTGCACATGCAGAAAAGAAGCCAATTTGAGAGGTGTCTGAAGGGGAAAATGGGAAGACAAAAGTTGTTAGGATATATTGAATTCGTTGTGCTTCTGAGAGCCAGCAGTAGGAATGGCCAATAGATAGTTGAAATTTTGACTCTAGACTTGGAACTGACAGATTGACTATTGTCTTTGTTCTCAGTATACTGAACAAGTTGTAGCTATTGGCTGTGCGTGTAGTTAGGAGATCATTTGTATTAAGGAGTGAGAAGGGAGAAGGCCATCATCCATGACAGGTTAGTACATAAGGCTTATTCATTACTTTTTTAAAAAAGAAAAGCAAGAAATACACCTTTCTGCTATGATTAGTCCTCATGAAATCAGATAGAGTTCTTCCCACTTACATTATCAACATTTAGTAGTTGCCTTTATCATATATATAGTTCACAGCATGCTATAAAAGTTTTATTCCAAGGTTTTAGTGCTTGAAGTTGACTAAAAATATTACTTCCCATAGGAGTGTGTTTTTACTCAATAAGGAAACAACCAAGAGGAATGCAGAGTATAAACAGTAATGTGTCCTTTCTCCTCATACAAATCTGTTAACTACTTTTCCTTCAGGTTATGTCATGCATCATTGTAAATGGTTGCGAAGGTACACAATGGCTGAGGGCCTAAGAAGAATGGCAGGGTGGACTATATCCAACTTGT
>PVHX01003566.1:25812-87034 GCA_004024805.1 Geosciurus inauris
TTTTTTTTTTTTTTTTTTTTTTTTTGGTGCCAGAGATTCAACCCAGAGGTGCTGAATCACTGATCCACATCCCCAGCCCTTTTTTAATTTTTAATTTTAAGGCAGGGCCTCACTAAGTTGCTGAGCTGACTTTGAACTGCAATCCTCCTGCCTCAACTTCCCAAGCCACTGGGATGACTGGCGTGGCCCACTGCACCCAGCTTGCCTACTCCTTCTTAATTACTGCTTATTCCTCCTTAATTCCACCCTCTCTTGTCTACCAGCCATCACTTCATTTTCCCTGCCCTCAAAGTTACAACACCTTGTGTGAACAGTCAATTTTCTATAGAATGGAAGGCAGATGATTATCATGCTTGTTTTTCTTTCACCAAACTGGAAGAGGGTGGATCCAGAAGGGCGTGGAATATAACAGTAACTAGACTACTCAGAACTTGTCTGTTAGTCTTATGTTACTTTGTGATTGATAATGCTAAATGAAAGGAAGGTATATGAAATTTTTAGGACAATATCCAACTCCACATTCAGAATGTGTTGCAAATTATGCAACTCCTAAGAAAGTAAAATGAGAAAAACATTAAGGTTGCTAGCTATTTAATGAAAGATTCTTTATTTGATTTTTAAAAATAATTTTTGATGTATTGTTACAGGATGGAATTTGGTTTTTGTTTTTGTGGTACAGGCAAGTGCTCAACCACTGAACTGCACCCCTGTTCACAAGATGGAGTTTTAAAACTCATATTCTCCAAAGGCATTAAGTCAATTCTACTTTGGCCTCAGCTGTTTGGTCTTCAGGAGCTGTGTGTTTCATTGCAGCCTGACATTGGGCACCATCTTGATCTGGGCAAATGTCAGGGAATTGCTTGTTTGTTTGTTTTATTTATGCAGTGCCAGGGATTGAACCTTGGGCATTGTGCAAGGGAATTGCTTTTATAAGTGATCTTCAAAATGAAAGCATACTATTCCATTCATTGACTTATCCTACCCTAAAACTTTGCTCTGTGTTTCTGCCTGAGCTTCTATATTGCACTGGTCCTTCTCAAGCCAGCCTAGCTCCACACAGAACATTCTGTTGCTCTTTCAGCATAAGCAGGGCTATTGTGATATTTATCTGAATTCAAACAAGGCTAATTAAAAGAGCTGCTGACAGTTGTTGTGATCTGACTTTGACTGCAGCTTGATGGTCATTATGGGTAAATAATGAACCAGGTCTGCAAATGTAGCAGCTGCCAACTTGGGATAGAAGAACGGCTATTGCTTCCAATTTAAGGATCTATCGACCGCTTCTCTTCTCCCTGCAGATCTTCTGCAGAAAACAAATGTTTTCTGCTGCTGTGTATTGTGGTTTCAGCTGTTTCAGATATAGCCTATAATTTCCTTCTTTAATATTTAACTTAAGACATTATTAGCTTACAGAGTTAACTTTTCTATTTTGAAAAAGTTCAGCTTTGTCCTTATGTATGCTATAACTAGCTAAGCAGCTGCAGTTATTTATATGCATTTAATTTGTGTATTATGTAGGAAATAGCAGGTCTAGAACAGCAAAGTGTAGCTTGTAAAAATATTTCAAAATCTACATAGTTAGCTTTTTTTAAAAAAGATATATGCATGTTCCTTGCTTTTGTTTTCTTAAAGATGGACACCCCCTGCCAAACCTTGGTTTGGGGTTTTGTTCATCTCATCAATGGCTTATGAAATATTTCGATACAAATCCCTATTTATCAATTCACAGGAACTGCAGTGACTTTCATTAAAATGCAATACTGAATATATTGTCACTCCATCACGAGCTTTCCCTTGTCCTATTAGTAAGTAGGAACAGGTGCATTAAAGGTAAGAGAGACGGCAAATTGCATTCATAGATTAAATATTCTTCCCTGCAGATTTCCCACACTTACAGGATAAAATTTCTGGATTTAAAAGTCACATTCTAGAATTTGATACAAGCCAGTACTTAACACATCTCTAGCATTTATTCAACTGCTATGGAAAAGACTTTATCTGCATTATGTAAAGTCTGAGGATACAGTGATGCTTTGTGCATACTGTAGCAGAGTTTCAAGATCTTGCTGGGAGGAAATGATCCCAAACATGCCCCTGAAAGACAAGTCTTACTTTGAAAAATAATGATGAAAAATTGCTTATTTCTCCATTTGTGTCGATGTTTATTTCAGGACAGCTAACCAAACTTTGTTTATCTGACTCCAGGAATGGTGCTCTGAATGTTTTTGCTTTTCTGTTTCCAGCTTGGATAATGCCAGAAGTAGTGTTAACAAGGGGTTATGTTATGCTGGCTTATGTTAAACCAGATCACCCCTAACATGTGCAGAGCCATTCATCTGTGTCACCAAAACCCAAGAGAACATCTGACATGGACTCTGAAACAGAAACAGTGATCACTTACAAATCAAACATGGCACGCTCTAAACTGATTGTGCACGGCAATCTTTTCTAGAAAGGACAACTAATTGAACATGATAAAGTGTAAAGTTAATTAACACCCTTAAATTTGTTGATTACTTTCACGGGATTATATTGTTCGTTGAGTAGCAGCTTTCTGTCCCAGCTGTCGCCTTTTTCAGTGAATGTCGCTGGTAAACAATAGAGACACCATAACAAGTCGTAAATGGTCCCTGTGACAGCAGCCCCTTGTGAGGCTGCATCTGTAGAAAATGATTAGAACAATTGCATTTTAAAGACGGCTCACATTGCAGCCCAAGTCCCATTGGTCCTCTTCTTGATCTCTTTTGATGGCAGACTGGTTAAAACATTTAAGTTCTTTTGAGTAAATTAAGTGATTCACTACGTTTTGCTATGTTTGAATGGGAATGCTTTGGCGGCAAGGTTTTTACAGTAGTAAAGACAAATGTAATGCGTTAGCTTTCCATCTCTTCCCACTCTGGATTTGAAGGCTTCTTTCCAATAGTCATAGAATCAAAAATGATCTCCTCATTTGTGATTTGTAAGTGGTTGTTCTGGGTTATCAGCACTTGCATCATGGTTTATCTGTTGTAATCCTTTGGTTCAGCTTTTCAGCAAGGCTAAATTCCAAATTTCATTTGTTTGCTACTGTTAGGCCAAAGTGCTATTAGACATATCACTTAGAATTGCTACTCGATGAACATGTTTAAGCTTAACATGCGGGCTGGGATTGTGGCTCAGTGGTAGAGCACTTGCCTCACATGCGTGAGGCACTGGGTTTAATCCTCAGCACCACACAAAAATAAATAAAAATAAAGATATTGTGTCCGTCTACAACTAAAAAAAATATTAAAAAAAAAAGCCTAACATGCCATTCAGCTTGTTGTTACTTTTGAATTTTTTATAACACTTGTATAATAACTGTATAAAATACCTTTCCAATGTATTCTTTCATTTGAACTTAAAGTATGGTGATTGTTTTTATCACCACTTTCAGATGATGAAATCAAGACCGAGAGGTGTTATGACTTGTCCAGTGGTATGATTTGAACCATGATTTCACCCCAGGTCTCTTAATTCAAATAATATCTTTTTCATTTTTTAACTCTAGATAGTAATGTTCCCATACATGTGCACTTATGTTCATACTTGTTTATGCAGCAGAATGTGAAAATGCTAGTACCACATGTGGAGAGTCATGCTACTCCAAAGCTGAACTTCTTAAAAATATCTAATTAACAAAATATCTAATTATATTTATCATGTACAATATGTTGTTTTGGAATAAAAATACATTGTGGATGGCTAGATGGAGCTAATTAACATGTGCATTACCTCACACATTTATTTTTTGTGAGGTAAGATTACCAATATCTACTCTAAACAGTTTTCAAGAATATAGTACATGATTATTATTAAAAAGTTGAGCTATTTTGAAGCCGGGTGCAGTGGTGCACGCCTATAATCCCAGTGGCTCAGGAAGCTGAGGCAGGAGGATTGAGAGTTCAAAGCCAGCCTAGCAATTTAGCAAGGTTCTAAACAACACAGTGAGACCCTGTCTCTAAATGAAATACAAAAAAAAAAAGGCTGGGGATGTGGCTCAATGATGCGGCACCCCTGGGTTCAATCCCTGGTACAAAAAAAAAAGTTGAGCTATTTTGATAAACTAGAAAACATTAAGTCTTAATTAATCTTAATTAGTATTCTTGGTCATTTTATTAATCACTGATTTCTGCTCTGTCTACTTTCTAAGAAGAAATTTAACATTTATTAGACACATGCTTTATGTTGACTAGTAAGATTCTAACCATTGCTGTGTGTAAGGATCTTACTAAGACATACCAGAAAAATCATGGATTAGAGAGGGTAGTATAAATGCTTTATTAGAGATATCACTTAGAACTTTATAAGAATAGAAAAAGGGGGTCATGGCCATGAAATGTGCTCAGAGTTGATATGAATATGGTCTTTAAAGATAAGCAGTGGTTAGCCAGGAAAAGAAGGAAGGAAAGGGAATTTCATATGAGGAAACAGCCTAGGAAAGGCATGGATCATTGTACATTCAAGCCACTGCAAATAGTTTTTAGCAAGGCAATTTTTCTTGAGGTAGTTGACTAAAAAACAAAACAAAACAACCCAGAAATAATTAGGGTTCATTGACAAGAAAAACAAATACTAAAACTCAGAACCAATTTAAAAGAGGAAAAAAGGAAGTTCATTACTTCTTACAAGTAAAGACAAAAGGGAAGGTAGAGTGAGTTGTATAGTTCTTTTGCTGAAACATAAAAGTGCAAGAACTTCAGAATAACTTTAACTTAATGGGAAAAAATAGGTGGAGTTCTGAGACTATAGAAGAAATGTTGAGGAATAATGAATAATGCTTTTCACTGCTGTTTATATTCATGTTAATGCATAAGCTGAGGTTTTGAGCCTATGATTACCTGTAGTCATTATATTGTATAATAATTCTCTTGAACTTATTCTTTATTCCTGATTTTCTGTTCTCTAGTTGTTTTGTTCTGATAAGCAAACTCAGATCTGTTGTGAAGGGAGGTGGGGCATTGTGTGCATTTAGATAACAGGCAGAACTCAATGTCCATATGTAAAACCTACTGAATTTTTTGCTCAGTTCATGTTAGTCTAATCTGCTCTGAGCCACATTTGCAAGTGGAGTCAGAATACCTATATTTTTATAAAAGTTTCCACAAGCCTGCCCAGTTGTCAGTAAGACCATTACTCTTTGAGAACAATTTCTTGTTTCCTTTTTCACTCTTTCCCTTTCTGAGAATTCATTATTCTTTCAATGACAGAGGTTGAAAAAATGGAAGGAAAGGAAAAAAAAATCAGGATTTGGTGGTGATCGCCCTCATTTATCCACACTTGGAATATGATACTACCTTTGGCATTTCTTCTGGGTGTACATCTCTTTTCCCTAATTACATTTTAGTGTTCCATGTCTACCATGGCTTTACATTTTGGGCTTTCTGGAATAGTCATATTTTAAATATCCTCCTTACCACACAGTAAGTCTTGATTTTTGATTAAGAAAAATATGCTTAACCATCGAATCTTTCCACCTAGCACAAAGACTTAGCAAATTGTTAAAGGCACTGAATAGATGCTTACTGTTAGAATTTTTCATATGTGAACCTGTGTTTGCCTGTATTTATACCTCTCCTGAGGCATGCATCTCTCTTGTATTATTCAAATTTTCTCATCCCTGTCCCAGTCCCTGCTCCCTTCCCACCACCCTTTCCATCATCACATTGACTTGATTTCAAACTCCCTGAAGGCAAGGACTGTGTCTTCTTCATTCTCAGGGTTGAAAACCACTGGGGTATGAATCTTAGGTGATCAAATTTTATATGTCAACTAAGAGACTGATTATATTTAAAAGCACTTCTCCATTGTAATGCTGGTTGAAATCAAAACATCCTACCAAGAGAAGTGATAGATGTCTATCATCTTAAAAGCAGGGTAGTCAGCTACCCATTACAAATGATGTGTACATTTATCTTTTTATTTGTCTGTATGAATGAGTTCAGTTTTTCTGATTCTTGGGCCATGGAATGGAATCACTAGAAACATCTTCACCAGAAAGTGTTAGATAAGCTCTGTAGGCAACCACAATATTTAGACTTGGTAGATTTAATTAATGTAGTTAGAAAATTAATTTTATTTTTTGTACTAGGAATTGAACCCAGAGACACTTTACCACTGAGTTATATCCCCAGCTCTTTTTAATTTTTATTTGGAGACAGATCTTATTCAGTTGCATAGGACCTCACTAAAGTGCTAAGGCTGGCCTCAAACTTGGCAATTCTCCTGCCTCAGCTTCCTGAGTCACTAGGATTACAGGCATACACCACTGCACCCAGCTTCTTTTTCAGTTTGAAACAATTTATATATTATTTGTACAAAGTGAAACATCACCTCGGTTTTGTGTGTTTATGTGGTAAGTGTTCAAATGTGGATGTATGTGAATTTGAAAATCCCAAATTATCATAGAATTTGAAAAGCTTCAAAAAGAAGTAACTCAGTGATTATTTTGTCTAACTCACTTCATAATTGAAAAAACTTACGACAGGCATTATTTAGTGACTTGCTAGCATGACAAAAACACTTTGTGATCCTGGGCAGATCTGGTAGATCTCCGTGAGAGCAGTTAGCTCTCAGTACTGGCTGTAGTTGTTCATTTTCTCGTCTTCCTTCCCTACTGTCTGCTGCCTTGGTCCCTTTCATGCTGCTACAACAGAATACCTGAGACTGGATAATTTATGAAAAACAAATTTATTTTTTACAGTTCTAGGGGTGGAGAAGTTTAAGATCAAGGGGCCAGCATCTGGTGAGGACCTTCTTGCAGCACCATTCTGTGCAAGAAGGGAGGGCAAAGATAGGACAAGAGAGTGTGTATGAGTGTGAGAGTATGCAGGAGAGGTCCAAACTTGTCCATTTTTTTTTTTTTAAGTATTTATTTTTTAGTTGTAGGTGACAGAATATCTTTATTTTATTTTTATGTGGTGCTGAGGATCGAACCCAGTGCCTTATGCGTGCTAGGCGAGCACGCTACCACTGCGCCATAATCCCAGCCCCCAAACTTGTCCATTTTTAAGGAGCCTACTCCCATTCAGCACTGTCACCTTGGGGATTAAGTTTCTAACATGTGCCTTTTGGGGGAGGGGGAACCACTCAAACCATAGCATTCCTTTCTCTTTGAACCAATAGTGAATTAACTGAGCATCTCCTATGTACCAGACTGTGGATATGGGGTCAGGGAGCCAGCTGTCACTGCCTTGATGGAGCATATGTTCATATGGAGAAGACAGACTGAAACAGAGGTATTAAATAAACAGGTGGTAGTAGGTACTGTGAATGAAATTAAGGCAGGTAAAGGAGATAAAGAAAGAGTGATAAGATGGTCTTTGGGATTGTTAGAACGAGTGGTCAGGGAAAGCCTCTCTGAAGAGGTGAATTTTGAGCAGAGATATGAATGAAGTGAAGGAGTAACTGGGGGAAGAACATTCAAGGCAAAAGGAAGAGCAAATGCAAGGCTGTGGTATGGGAATATGCTTGACCTATTTCAGGAACTGGTAGGAAGCCAAGGTAGCTGGAAAGCAGCAAGTGATGAAAAGAATGGTATGAAATAAGATAGGAAAAAAGTAGCCAGCGGCCACATTAAAGGGCCGTTTGGGGCTTTTTAGAACTTTGGATTTACATTGGAAGTGATGGTAGGCCTTGGGAAGATGGAGAGTAGAGAGGAAACATGAACTAGGTTTATATTTTAGGAGGATTATTCTGGCTGCTATATGGAGAACAGACTGTGGAGGCAAGAGCAGAAAGAAGATCCAATAGGAGGCTATTGCAGTAGTCCACGTGAGAGGTGGCAGTGGTTCAGACTAGGGTGGTAGTGATGGACACAAAGAAGTGGCCAGATCACCTTTCTTAGGAGCAGGGAGAAAGGTGATTCAGCCTTGACTCTGTAGCTAGTCACAGGACCTGATACTTAGGCACTCAGTTAATTGTGTTGAATGGATGAAGCAAATGCAGATTCCTCATGCCTTTCCCATACTGTGCCATTTAGAGATCTTGCAGGAGGTCTTCACAATGTTGCAGTCTTAACATGGACTGCTTTACAATATCTAACTTGGGCTGTCCTTCTGTGGTTTATGGGTGTAGAGCAAATCAGTTAATATTTAGCAAACAAGGCTAAAATTATCCCAGAGAAGACCATGGCTTACTTAATCAAATAGAAATTAAACACCCACATTATAAGCCCAAGTTGTAAAACAGTAAGCCCTTATATTTAAATGGCATTTTTTTATTGTCATATGTTCACATATTCACACTCTCTGAAGAAGTTATTAATGCTTTTCCAATTTTATACTCCGAGACTCAAAAGTTAAGTAATCTTGTTTAGGGGCTGGGATTATGGCGCAGTGGTAGCGTGCTCGCCTAGCACGCATAAGGCACTGGGTTCGATCCTCAGCACCATATAAAAATAACAAAGATATTCTGTCACCTACAACTAAAAAATAAACATTTTTTTTAAAAAAAAGTAATCTTGTTTATTATCACACATCCAGCAGATGATATATCCCCAAATCCCAATATCTCCAGATCTTTTACTGTTTTTCTACCATGTTTATTCTTCTGTGTTCCAATCACCTATTGAATATATCCTATACTATGATAGATAATGGGGATTCTGACATGAACAAGACCCCAGTGGTGACCTCACAGGAGGACTCAGATGAGAATATCAAAGATTTTATTAAAGTGTGAAAAATGCCATAGTAAAATTAAGCACAGAGTATATTTTGATATTATATATACAACTATTAAAATATATGAGTAAAGTACAGGTTGAGTATCCCTCATCTAGTGGGCCCAGAAGTGTTTTAGATTTGGGATTTTTTTCAGATGTTGGAATATTTTCATATATATAATGAGATATCTTGTGACTGGGGGATAACCAAACAAGGAATTCATTTGTTTCATATATGCCTTATGGACATAGCTTGAAGGTAATTTTAAACAGTATTTTTAGTGCATCTGCGTTTTGACTAAACCTGTTACATAAGGTCAGGTATAGAGTTTTCTACTTGAAGTGTCATGTTGGTGCTCAAAAAGTTTTAAATTTTGGAATATTCCAAATTTCACATTTTTGGATTAGTGATCCTTGACCTGTAAATACTTCTCTCAGTATTCTTGCAGCTGAGTATGCATTCCACATCTTCCTATTTTGGAAAACAAACTTGAATTAAAATGGTATGGCCAGGTAATAAATTCATTTATTGCTTACTATTGATAGACATAAAAAGCCATACAATGTATTCTGAAATTCATAAAATGTCTACATAGTTTTTGAGTTCCAGCTTCCTAGATGTTCTTTCCTTAGTCGAAATGATTAGGTTTCTTTTAGGATAACTTAGGTCCCAGTTTTGCCTTTGCAATGGGACTAGGCTTGTTAGTATTGTATGGGTAAAATAATATGTATGGAAAAATAAGATTTGGTCTGAAGAAATGCCCAAACTTTAAAATTACCCAGTTTAGTCAGACCATTGCATTAGGATGTAGGTTATGATAAAGTCAGAAATAATTACAATACCTCTTTGAGAGGAAGAAAGAGTGGAACTACCAGACTTCAGAATTAAAAGATAAATTATTCTTTCTTTTGTGGTCTGCTCTTGCTTAAATAACTTATTTCTTCTTTTTGAAATATGTGTTTGAACAAGTGAGAAAGTGCACCTGTCAAAAGATTAACCAGCTGAGAACCATTGTCAGCATTAATTTTCCTTTAATAAATGACTCTCTGAAGCTATTTAGCAGTCTGTAATCTAGATACAAAGCTGTTGACCTATGATGGATAGTGCTGGATTTGTTTGTAAGCTTTGACTTAAATTGTCTACTTAATTTCTCTAGGTCAGATCAACAGGATTAGGAGAAAGAGTGGTTATGTGGTTTGAATATAAATGGCTAAAGAAGTTGAGCAAAATAATTGTAAAACATTAATGGTTCACCATCTTGGTGAAGTAAGTTAGAAACAAGCAAAATAACAGCCACTTAACCATCAGCATTATCAAATATTCAAATGACATAGGTCATCTAATTGAAAGCATTTTTATAATTGGATTTTTGTACATAATCCATTCCAAAGTGTGTTGGAAGATACTGTAAAATAATGTAATTTAACCATATGTGCAAGTGTTTCTGGCTTCTGTAACATGGGCACTCTTTCCTCCAAGATTGATTGACTAACAATGCTACCTTCTTTTGCTTTTAAAAGTTAGTTAAAAATAGTGTAAACTACAAAAGAGAAAGCTAAGTAAGTTGGCAATAGCAAAATATTCACATTTGAATGAAATAAGGAACTCTGGGCTTGTGTGTGTGTGTGTGTGTGTGTGTGTGTGTGAGAAAGAGAGAGAGAGTGTGTGTGTGTAAACGCTTTATTTTGTTGAATAAATTAAATTGGAAAACAGGACTTTACTTATAGCTATCTATTCTAATGGCTAGGCTCAATACAACTACAGGTTCTTTATTCCTAGCTGTATGTAAAATAAGTTATAAAGGCAAAAATTATAATACAATAGCTTTTCCATTTATCTCCTTTTTTGCGGGGGGAGGTCCCCCTCCAGTACTAGAGATTGAACCCAGGGGCAGGGGCACTCTACCACTGAGCTACATCCCTAGCCCTTTTTAAAATTTTATTTTGAGATAGAATCTTGCTAAGTTACTGAAGCTGGTCCTCCTGCTTCAGCCTCCCTGGTTGCTGGGATTATAGGTGTGTGGCACTGTGCCCATTATATATTTCTATTTTTGAACAAAACCTAACTTGAAAATTATGAATTAAGAGTTCTCTCAGTACTAAAACAGTAATAATACTCTTGCTTTCATTTTATTGTTAATAAAATGAGCAAGGCTCTCTGTGCCCTTTTTAGACAAGCCTGGGCCAAGTTTTCTGTGCCAAATTAGAAGTAGTTTCTCCAGTCATTTTAATCAATGAGTATGCATTAAGCCTTTGTTAAAACCAACTAAGAAGTAGCCAAACCAAATTTAAAGTTTATTTCTTCTTTCTGCTCATGTCACTAGGAATGAATTGCCCAAAATATGTATCAGGAAGGGCCGGGTGCAGTGGTGCACACCTGTAATCCCAGCAGCTCAGGAGGCTGAGACAGGAGGATTTTGAGTTCAAAGCCAGCCTCAGCAACTTAGTGAGGCTCTAAGCAACTCAGCAAGACCCTCTCCCTAAATAAAATACAAAAAAGGACTGGAAGGAAAAATGATACTGGAAAGTACAAAGAGGAGCAATCAGTCTAAGTGAACAAGTTTTCTTTTTCTTAAGGGAAAAAAAAAAAAATTCTTATCACCTGAAATGCTTTCTTGTTTATGGGCCAGAGAGCAAGTTCTCTCTTTGTAGATCTCTTTGCAGATCCTTTTGGCTGCTGCTGTGTTGGTCAGGGCCCGGCCAAACCTGTTTTGTGTACATTCTATCATGGAATAGGTTTCTGAGGAGAATAATAGATGAATTAGAATAAAACTCACATTTCAAAATCCCATATGTATTATTGCCAAATGTTTAAGATGAATTGAGAATGAGAGTACAACTAAATCTGTATTTCCCTTTTGGTTTGTGATTAACCTGCATGATTCTTGATTACTGAAATATTCCTATGGAGATGTAGAGTATTTAGACATGCCTGGCATATATACAATTTGGAGGCCAGATGTTTTCATTTGGTTTGGGGATTTTTCTCTCCTTTTACTATTTGAATTATTTAAAGAAATGTATCCTTTTGCTTCTATCTCTTTACCCCCAAATGATTCAGGTGTGGGAGCTGCTCGGTCTGGGAACCTCACGTTTATGGTGGGAGGAGTCGAAGAGGAGTTTGCTGCTGCCCGAGAGTTGCTGGGGTGCATGGGCTCCAGTGTGGTGTATTGTGGAGCTGTTGGGACTGGGCAGGTAAAATTGTCACATTAATGACCTTGACATAATGATGCAGAATTGGTTGATGTGTTTTCTATTTCCTGACCACATTCTTACTTCTCTTTATTCTGTTCAATGTGTGGATTCTTTGCTCAGATTTTCTTAAATTAATTTGTAATAGAGTAGTTTCCCATCATTCTTGGTGGGCTTAAGCAGATACAAGCCAATTTACGTATCAAAAGAAAAATCAAAAGTTCCATCATGGGGCTGGGATTGTGGCTCAGTGGTAGAGCGCTTGCCTCACATGCGTGAGACACTGGGTTCGATCCTCAGCACCACATTAAAAAAATAAAATAAAGATTGTGTCCATCTACAACTAAAAAAAAAATATTAAAAAAAAAAAAGTTCCATCATTATGATCTTGGCGTGTCACCCCTGAAGTCATCCTTGAAACTGCTTCTGTTGAGGTACTTGTGTTGTCTGAGTGACTGTTGCCCTCCATCTAATTTTGTAATTATTTGCTGTAGCTCCATTTATACTACAGTCAAGTAGAAGTGACCTATGCCCTTTAATCTTTTTCTTGAAAAACAAATAATTTTCATTTAGAAATATGAGGTGATTGGCAGTGCTGAATAATGATGTCAAATAAGTTGTACCCTTCCCACTCCTAACATACACATACTCCCTCAATTTTTCCTTTGTAATGCTTTAATCTTAGTCACCAGTACTCTATTTCTCTCACTCAAGACTTTTGTATTATCTTAGTTGCATTTATTGTTTCTATACTCTTATATATCATTCTCTAAGCTCTGTAGAGTTTTGCTTCTGTGACTCATTGCTGACCATCTTGTCCATTCCACATATGACCTGGTTCAATCTTTCTTTCATTATCTCATACCTAGTTTACTGCTCAAGAGGCCTAATAGGTCTCTAGATGCCAGATGTATCACTCTGTGCAACACAATAACCTAAACCAAGACTAACAAGGTGTTTGTATCGTGATGTGTACTTCTTTGTTCTGAAACTTTGAAGAGATTCCTGTTTCCTAACATCAAATCTTAGCTCTCTACCCTAGCTTTCATAGCTCCTAACCAGCTCTTGGCAGTTTCAACAATCAAATTTCTCACCATTCCCTAAAACATATATATATATGAGAAATTTTCTTAACTAATTCCAGAAATATCTAATGCTCCTAAAAATTTAATCCCTCTTATTTACATATTTACCTTTTATCCTAATCTCCTCCTTTCTCTTCGTTGCCTAAAAAAAGAGGCCTCCTGAGAGATGATTTCCACCTCTTCTATAATCTAGTTTCTCTGATCTTCTACTATCTCTGCCTCATAACCTCTGCCATATACTTTGCCATTTCATTGTTTTTGTTTGTTCATTTGTTGCCTTTCATGTAGCATATTATTCCCATTCCCAATTAGTTCTAAGTTCCATCCCTTAAAGAGCAGTAATACCACATGGAGGGATATTCCTTATCGTGCTGAGCCCACAGTAGGTAGTGGGTCACCACTGTGAATTTATCACCTAGTAGAAGAGATCCATCCCCATGTCTGCCATTGGGCTCTGGAGGCATGCTGTACCTCATTATCTTTCCCATTCTAGAGAATCAACAGTTGAAATCTGCTTCTTTTAGGAAAAAAACAAAAACAAAAACCTATGGAATTGGGCAAAGAAAAATTTCCTGTGAGTTTTAACTTGAAAATAGAAATATTTCACATGTATTCTTTTACAGGCTGCAAAGATCTGCAACAACATGCTGTTAGCTATTAGTATGATTGGAACCGCTGAAGCTATGAATCTTGGAATCAGGTTTGTTGAGTAGTACATTTTCGTATACTAACAGTTTTTATTGGTTTTCCTCTTTGGTTTTCTGGTATTAAAAAAAAAATGATGTTTGTGAGAGATAAATGAGTTGATCCAGGGACATTTTGAAAGTACTTTATTATTGAACTTTAATAGACTTTGCTTATTGGACAAGCAATAGGACCCTAGAGAACATGAATACTCTTTGCCATGGCCATAAAATGCATTGCACTGTGCATTTTAAGTTATATTATCCTTTTTTATATGGAAGTCCCATTTCTTTATTATGTTAAATGCAAGGAACACTTTTACTATAAAAATTAAACATTCTTTGGCACTGTCAGGAAAAATCTGTATGAAACATGGCTTTAATGTATAGTGAATTCGTTTATGCTACTGTGGGACTAGTTTTATATACCTATTTTAAATATAGTCCCCAAAATCTGCACTAAAAGGGTTCTTGGTGGTTCGGTTGCATTCATAAAGCTACAATTCATATGTGTAACTTTCATTTTAACTTGCCTATAGTTTGGTTAGTTGGCATTAGGATCTGTCTTTAAAATAAATGTCATTCATACTTTGCTTAAAGTGATTCAGGAATTCTATTTTTACTACAGATGCTCATCTTTTAGAATGCTTAAGGTTAATGTCTTAATTTTAGCCTTTAATCTTTCAGGTTAGGAATGCTACATATGATTAATCACCCTAATTAATTTTTGAATATTTTATATTTTGTAAATATAATAAGTATACATTTCTTACTTTAGAAAATGCTTAATAGGCAAGATGCTTTATTCAGATGCTTTCTTCCTCACATTCACCAAACTGCTAACGAAATATATCACAAAGCAGAGTAGTGGTTCATATCACAGCTTTTGATACAGCAATAAAAAGAGCCAAAGTGCTTGAGATATTTTTAAAAACATGGTAATGGATTCACATTTCCTCTTAATTACCATATCAAGATGCTGTTGTTTTATTGAATTGCCCTTGTCTCAGATGTTAAACTATCTTGACCTATTAAGTTGTCATGTTGTAATTGAGATAAAAGAGGAATTTGCTTTGCATCAGCGCTAATTGGTTTATCAATATCCTGTACCATTTACATTTTAAAACTGAATGTCTATAAGATGGTAAGGCATATCTTTATAAAGCCTTAATAAAACCGGTAGTATATAGGGAGCCCTTCAGAGTGTTTTGTCAGTATTGTGGCCAGTTATAGGCTGTGGGTCACTTATGATTTAAAAACTGGTTACTAGTAACTTGTTTTCAGGTCCATTCTTTAGACTAATTTCTTGGGAGAGAAAAATGTAAATTTCTGGAATCCAAATTGCATACAGATTAATTGGTGTTGACAACAGGATTAGTATCTATATGCATCTTTATAATTTTACTTTCTATTTTTCTAGCTATAAGTGAATATATCATAAAAAGTTAAAGCCTAGATGGACCTATGCTACACCATACTGTTACATCCCCCCTTGTCTTTGCCATTTAATCTTTATCCAGTACCTGCAGCATCACTGGGTCAAGGTGTTCCTTAGGCACAGTGGTGCATTTTCTGGCATTCCTTGAAAATTTTCCTGTTAGAACTCTGATTAGTTGACCAGTTGCCCTTCTGAAATGAGTTTTGCATAGGAAAGTGCTTGTGGTTATTCTCCTCCAAATACCAGCTAAGAAAGAAGAGTAGAAAAATCAATTAAATATAATGAAATGAAAACCTTTGGTTACTGTAGTGTGTGTGTTTTCAAGGAAAAAATGAAAAGCAATATAACTCCAAATACAGACATTTAAGAGCAGAAGTAACAGAGTTTAGAGTTTCCCTGACTTTTGGCCTTGATCCACTATCACAAATCGTATTTAGAAATATGAAATTTTAAAATATTCAATTTTTCCAAAACTCTATGTATGTTCCGATACACACACACAAAATATATACTAAAAGTCTGAACATAAGGTAGAAACTTACTCATTTTATTTAACTGTTAAAATAATTTATAAGTTTCTAGTGTTACAACTAATAAATTACTTATTTTCATAACATTAGGATGTTATCACTTTATCTTACAAAAATTCTCAGTTGTTTGAAAGCCCTAAAAGAGGGTGCTTCTGCTATTGTCTTTTCTCCATGGTTTACAGACATAGTTTAAAATGACAGGATTGTTCTCTAATAGAGTATAGAGAGTGGCCACGATTTATTGAGCTTTGCAAGGTGAAAGAGAAAATTGGCATCAGCAAGCATAAATTCCCAAGTAGTAAATTCTTACAAAGTAGTATAGCATCAAAGTGGTTCAGCAACATTTATATTCTGTTCACTTTGAAGTGAATTTTTTTAGAGTATTAATGTCAACATTTACAAATTGAGTTACCTATTCCTATGAAGTGATCATTTCTGATTAATTTTATTCTTGTAAGTCAGTGTTTTTTCTGGAACACTTTCCTTTTTTAATAGAAGAATAAAATCTTACCATTTAAGATTCTTATTGACCCCTATGTTCTTTCACAGTGAGTCTTTATAGATGTTAGTGAAATTTTAAAATATTATTGAAAAAAGTAAAGAGTTAAAAATATTGGTATACAATATATTTTGAAGTTCTTTTTATTAGACCTTTCTACTTTCTAATTGAGTTCCTAGTTAGGCCTCAAGTAGTTTTATGGCCCTGAGAGTCCCTTGCTTGCATTACAGAGGTTTGTTCTTATGCATGACCTAGAAACAGCATTTTAATGTGAGTTTTGTTGTTTTGTTTTTATTTTTGCTCCATTGGGAATTGATTTCTTCTTAAATATTTGTAGTGTAATATGGTCTTGTCATTGCCAATAAGGTTCCAGACGCCTCTGGCAACCACCATCTTGTCTTCTACCAAAAGAAGCTTGAAGTAGTTGAAATTCTGTTGAACAATTGAAAGCTGTTCAAGATGAGAACTTTCCCACAAGCATAATTTTATTTTCTTGATTACTACCCTTAGTAGTTGTCTTTTCTTTTATGTAATGACTAAAGCCTCTTTGTATAATAGATAGAAAAAATGGCAAACAGTTGTAATAAAAATTTGAACAGATTTCTAAATAATCTGATAAAATGCCATTGTATTGGCCAGTTCATGAACCATATGACACTCAGTGAGTCTCAAGCTGGTTAGAGGGTGTCTGTCTAGTTCTGCATTTCAGTTGTACTACAGACTTCAATTTTCTCATTTATATGGTGATAGTATCTATTTACTGGGTTGTTCTGAAGATTGAGTTAGTTCATATAAATCTTTTAAAACAGTTACTGGCACAGTTGGTATTCAGTGCATGGTAGTTATTGCTATTTGCAGTTGTGGTGAGGGGGTACTTGAAATGAATGTTTTTTTCTTCCTAATACTTCTCACTAGCTGGCATTATATATTTATTTGTTTGTTTATTGCCTGTTTTTCCATCTAGAAAGTAAACTCCATGAAAGGGAATGACTGTTTACTCATGGCTATCTTAAGAACATTCCTGGCAGATAGCAGGCACTCAGTGAAGACTCAACTAAATGAATGAGGAGAGGAGGGAGGGGGTGAGTGAGGGGACAGGATATGGCACTTCTGCCTCAGTCACAGTTATCTGGTCATGTGTCTTAACTGACACCCTCCTGACCTGCAGGCACAGCTTCTCCTCAGCCCTATATATGTCTCCTGCATGTGGCCGATCCGAACCCTTGGTGAATAAGTGAATGATTGATTAAAATTGACATGGTTTTAGATGTTTCATTTACAGATCTGTTCCTGCGATACAAACATCCCAGTTTGGTGACAAATTGTTGTTGTTGTTCTTATATAAAGCCAAAGAATAAAAACACTTAGAAACAGAGGATCAAACAAACTTTTTTGATCCTTAAAACCTTGATTACAGTGAAGGCAAAAGGTTTGGATTCTTTTTTAATTTTTGTTTTTACAATTTATGCATCATTTTTATTTCTCCCAAAAGTTCATTTAACATTCTTGTGTTTTAGAGGTGAGTAGATTTGACACTGTGACGTTTGAGTTGCATTATATATGCAATCAGAGCAATGAATTCATTCTGTTTATATCAGAGAACATTCTAGCAATTGTAAAGCCACATGCATGCACACACATACTCTCGAACCACATCCAGTGGCGAGTTATTATGGGGACTGACAGACTGTCATCCTTTTGATGGCTTGAGCTGTATATCTCCTGAACAGCAATGGGGCTCTTATGCAGAAAGTATCATATGTTCCCAGCCAATTTACAGGGAAACAGCAATAACATTTTATCATGGTTGAGAGCCCAGTAGCTGCTTCCTATTAAACTTGCCCTTTCAGATACCTGTCTTGGATTAATTTGTTGATTTCAAATGGAAACTCAGTCTTCTCCAGTGAAGCATGACGTTCTAGGATAGACTCTCTGAATGACAATTACTGTGTATTCTAGCTGGTTTCAGACCATTACAAGCCTTGGGCACAGTGGAAGACAGAGGACTTCAGTAACTGATTTTAATATCACTCTAATTCTAACTGTCAGTTATGTATGTGCCAGGGAAAGAATCCTCAGAAAGATGAAATGCAAAACACTTCTCACTTGCTCTTTTTAATGATACACTTTGCTGCAGAGTGGGGGCAGGGGAGGAAAAGCAGCGGGGGAGTAGCCATTTCCTGAAGGGAATCTGCAGAGCAGGGGAAGCTTCAGGTTTGAAGAGTGAGCTTGGAACAACTGCCACCTGATTTTTTATGTGTGTGCCCCTCAGGATGCCTCTAAATAGTACTCTGTTCACCCAAACAGGTTTCCACAAATCAGTGCCAGTATTTTTCCTTGAATGTTCAAAAAAAAAAAAAGAAGAAGAAGAGTTTCACAAAGTTAGAATCATAAGCTTTACTCACCATTTTGGTGGATATTATAGAGTTTAAGTTTCTTTAGCAGTAAAGACTCTTAGGAGTATACTCTGCCAAGTATAATGTGGTAGATTATAAAGAAGGACGTAACTCTGCTGCTTTAGATGATGAATTATCTTCAAGAAAAATCTAAGATAGGAAGCCCCTAAAATATATTTCAGATGGGTAGGAAAAGCAGTGTTTTGGGTCTTTAAAAATATTGTCTTTATGGAACACATCAGACATATGTGTTCTTGAGCATTTGTGCTTAGAGAATAGCTTTGCAGTTACAGCAGATGAGCTGGTTGTTAATTGTGATTTTTCTTTTCACAGTTATTCCCTAAGCACATTGGCTTTATCTTTTCCCAAGTCATGTGCCACAACATCATACCGATACCCTAATTTTATTTAAAAGAGGAAAGAAAGTATCAGTAGAAAATTAAACATGCAACAAACTTTGATCTTTATAAAAGAATTAATGAAACCATTGGGTTTCTTTCAGGTAATCTACCATTGAACAATGTATGATAGCTGATTTAGATGGAATCTTCTCTATCTATTACACTCCTTAGTAAAAACCCATCATTTCAACAGGGGCTACCATATGAATTCAGATACGTGACATGCCACGAAGCATTCCATGAACCACTGCAACCCCTAAAAAGCCAGATTATATATTCCATACATATCCTGTTGACTCTAGTTCTTGCTCTAGCATCAAAAAGATGTTTTACTGTTCATAATATTCAGGTTTTGAAATGAGCAAACATATTTCAAACACAGAGTAAGCAAGAACTTAAGCATGCCAAAATGCACAGTTTGTTTAGCACTTGAGTGTCTCTTTTAAATCCTTTATTTTTTAAAAGAGATTGGTTTTAACAAAACAAATGTTTCATAATGGCCCTTTGCATGAAAGAAACAATAAATTGCTGGGTATAAAGTTTTATTTGAAACTTTATTCAATGATATTTGACAAAACTATGCTTCCTAAACAATTGAGATCCCTAGAATCAAAGAAATATAACATTTTGATGCTATTTTTTCTAGGGTCCACATTGAACAGCCGCTACGCCATCAGCCCAGTGATAGAACAAATGATGTTTCCGCTTGGGCAAGCTTTGTTTTATCAGGATCAGTAACCTTATCAGCAGTTGACCCATGACTATAATGCATGTCTCTGAATAGATAGCATATGTCACAACTCTGGGCAGACTTGCTTCATAAGCAATATTGTCTAATGAAGATTTAATAAATAAGGAAGAGTTTGCAACAAGAAATGTCTTCCTTATAATGATAACTTCTCTTAAGCTCATTTACTACCCATGGCTCATCTCTTGTATTTATTCTCACAAAAGGAATAAACATATATAAATGCATTCACATGGACTCCCATGATGTATCATTTATCTGTCAGTATTTCTGAAATATATCATTTGTGTGTAAAGAATGTAGCATTTAGATTTTCATACTGGTTTAAAATTCATAAGTAACACATAAAAGCAGTAATGTTCAAAAAACTAGAAAACCCCTGAGTGTGACAAACCAACCACATTTTTATGCAGTTATATAGTATTTCTTCTCAATGGTAGAGTAATGGAGGTTTTCTCTAAATGTGAAATACCCTAGCTCAGAAATGATCATGTTTAATCAGTAGCTTTTAATATCCTATAATTCAAGATTAAAATCTTCACTCTTATACCAGTCTGCTTTGATTTTAAAAGGCAAGTAATAAATGGAGAGAGAAGATGGAGCATCCACATGTGTAAATAAGTCATACATGACTTCTACATTTTGACATTTAACACTTTCTTTGACCTTTGACAGGTTAGGGCTTGACCCAAAACTGTTGGCTAAAATCCTAAATATGAGTTCAGGACGGTGTTGGTCAAGTGACACTTATAATCCTGTACCTGGGGTGATGGATGGAGTTCCCTCTGCTAATAACTATCAGGGTGGATTTGGAACAACACTCATGGCTAAGGTATGGTAAATGCTGAGGTTAACCAAGTGAGGGTGGGGGTGGGGGAGATACTTAGTGGTCTGATTTCTCTTCCTCATTCTAACAAAATATCTCTATCCTAGAATGCAAAATTAGTAGAATAGTGGTTCACTTCCCCACTAAAAATGAGTGAAAATTTACATTAAAAAAAATCCTTATCTTGTTCATTTTATTCCTGGGCTTTCAGAAGAATGAGCAAGGATTTTTCTTTTGTCCTTGGGTTTGTTTATAACATGAGCTGGTATAATTTTGTTCTTCATCATACATTTATGCTGATTTACCAGCTCCCTAGAGTGAGAGCAGTGATTTTCCTGATAGCTAACATTGCACGTACACAATGCCAGGGAATCTTTTCCATGATTTCTAAGTACATCTTCCTGCTTTAAGAATATGTATGGAGGGCTGGGGTTGTGGCTCAATGGTAGAGCGCTTGCCTCGCATGTGTGAGTCATTGAGTTCGATCCTCAGCACCACATAAAAATAAATAAAGGTATTGTGCCCATCTACAACTACAAAATATATTTTAAAAAAAGAATATATATGGATTTATGTGTAAATTAATTAGGTCATTTGCAAAGCAAGTTTTGGGCTTCCTTTCATTTGTGATCTTAACTGTAGAAAATACTTTTTAGACCAGCAGGCTTTCAGATTTCTGTATAAAGCTTATTCCTCACCAATTGATTTTTTTTCTTTCTGATTACAGAAATAATAACAAGCACGCCTGGATGCCACACTTGGGTTGCTCTCCTTCATGCCTCATGGCATTTGTCCATTGGACTTCTTGAATACACCTTGAATTTATCCACTTCCTTTTTCTTCTTCCACCAGTATCTTGAGTGCAGCTCATTTAGCTATACCAAAGTGTCCTTTGCTGGTCTCCTTGCATTTTGACTTTATCTTCTCCAATTCATTTTTTATACCATAGCAAAAATGGACAAATGTATGAACATATTCTCAAATGTATGAACCTGATTGTGTCACTTCTCCCATAAAGTTTCTTTAAGAGTTTCTGATAACCTTCAGATTAAAATCCATCTCCACAACTTTTCTTACAAGGCCTCACCAGACTCGTTTCTGTTTTCTCACTCCCCTCTCCTTGCTTCAGCCACACTGAACTCATTTCCACCTCTGTGTTCTTACTCTGAAACCTTCCTATTTTCTGTTCTCGCTGCCAAGATCATTCTTCCTTTCCCCCCAACCCCCTCCCGCTTTTACCTGGCTTACACCAGTCATTCTTCAAATCTTTGCTCAGACATTTCTTCTTCCTCTGGAAGACTTGACCAGCACCCACACACTGTGCCTCCTAGGCTCCCATGGCGGGTACTTCTCCAAATCATATAAATGCTTATTTAATTGTCTTTCTTCCTCAGTAGACTGAGTTCGGGTGGGCTGTGGCTATCTTGTTCATCATTGAATCCCAGCTTCTTGTACATTGTCAGTACACTTTCAGTATTTATTAGAGGAAGTAATATTTGCAACTGTTTCCTATTTTGCAGGGTTTTTTTATATTTATTTTTTAGTTGTAGGCAGACAGAATATCTTTATTTTTATTTTTATGTGGTGCTGAGGATCGAACCCAGTGCCTCACGCGCGCTAGGCGAGCATGCTACCACTGCGCCATAACCCCAGCCCTTCTATTTTGCAGTTTTATTTCCATTTGTGTTAGAATTTTTTTATGGCAATCTTACAGACTTCCACATATTTAAAATCATTTCCTTGTGTAATCCTACTTGCATAGCAACTCCTATCCAGAAATAAATAGGTCTTGTAGAGGGTGGAGTAATGAAGGAGACACTCTGAAATCAAGGTTTCTGTTTGGAGCAGTTTTGCAGCTATATGAAACATTTGTAAACATATATAAGGACTAGGGGTATTGATAAGTGGTAGAGTGCTTGCCTGGTATATGTAAAGCCCTGGGCTCAATTCCCAGCATACAAAATGGAGGGGAAAAAGAAGAAAAAGAAAAAAATATATATGCATGTGTATTATATGTATGTGTGTGGATATATATATATATATATATACATATATATATATATATATATATATGTATATATATATATATGTATATATAGAGAGGAAACAATGTTTTTTTGTTTTTTGGGTTTTCTTTTTGGTACTAGGGATTGAACTTAGGGGTACTCAACCACTGAGCCACATCCCCAGCCCTATTTTGTGTTTTATGTAGAAACAGGGTCTCACTGAGTTGCTTAGCACTTAGCCGTTGCTGAGGCTGGCTTTGAACTCGCGATTCTCCTGTCTCAGCCTCCCAAAGTGATTAAGATTACAGGCTTGCCCTACTGCACCGGGTGAGAGGAAACAATGTTTGTAAGAATCATTTTTTCAGAATCTGTTTTTCCTTCTCTGAAACTAAAGCATTAAGAACCACAGTTCAAAGTGAGCCTTTACCACCAGTCTTAATGTATTCCCTCCTGCCCTTGTTTGATTTAGGATCTGGGATTGGCACAAGACTCTGCTACCAGCACCAAGAGCCCAATCCTTCTGGGCAGTCTGGCCCATCAGATCTACAGGATGATGTGTGCAAAGGGCTATTCCAAAAAAGACTTCTCATCTGTGTTCCAATTTCTACGAGAGGAGGAGAACTTCTGAATGTGCCCTTTGGCCATGGACATTGTTGGGAACCAAACTATCTTGGAGCCACCTCCTAGCTCACTCCACAAGTATAAGTGGGTTTAATCAAAGGTCATCTGTCTCTTTTGATTGTCTATGTTAAGTAATCCCTAGGATTTTCCACCCATTTTTAACTGCTTATTCTTTTTGTCTATTTAGCAAACATATTATTGGGAAAAAAATTTTTTTTCTGTCAGCCACTGATGGTTTCTGCTAACCAGCTGAATTAACCTTTTTAAAAAGTTTGATCCTTGAGTATCTTCTACTAAATCGTTGAATACTTTGAACAGGAAATTTACTTTGCAAATAAAATGAAATATTGCCAAATGTTTTGTTAATAGGATGAAACCCATCTTAAAGGAAAGAAAAGAAATCGCTATGAGGAAAGGAGTTAGAGAAAGGAAGTATAGTGAATTACTACCTGTGTCCCTCAGGAAGTTTGTCCTGTTAACCAAGTGCTGGTATTCTTGCATTCCTGAGGTTACTGATGTATTTTCCAGGGAGCTGATAAAGCAAGAGGACTTGTTGCTGCATGTTTTATAATTTGGACTCTGTTACAGTATCTCAGTATACCCCTCTTGTTACAACTCCTAGTACTCAGCAGATTTATTTCTATATTTTTTTGCTTCTGTATACATTCTTACTACATATTTTTTGACTTAAAAGAATGATATCTTTAGACTGTTTCAGAGCCAATGATGATACTTGCTTTAGATAATTATTACATTATTCTAAATATAACCATATTATTTTGAATTCAAATAAATTTATATGCTAATAATATCTTCTTGGAGTTTTTGTCGCTTCTTAAAAATAAAAAAGTCTGGCTTTACAGACTAATAGGGAAAGGAAGGTAAGAATGAGGAAGGGAGGTCAAAGGGAACATCTTGGAGTTGGCCAACAGCAGGCCAGCCTCTGCTGCTCTGCCTGAATTTTTAGTTGTCATTAGCTTGAATGTTTTCTATGTCATAATGCTGTAGGAATTCAGCTTACTTTAAATGTAACATGCATGCCCATTGTGGAGCACAGTCTCCACTTTTCCTATCTCAGTCCTGAGAAGCATTCCAGGTGATAGATCTAGACACCAAACTGGCAAAAGTACTACTACTTCCATCATTTTCCTGGTGATTAAAAGTTCCAGGCACTGTTGTGCTAGGGATACAGTGATGAACAAGACAGAGTTCCTGCTCTTGTGGATCATAAATTGTGTGTGTGTGTGTATGCACACACTCTAATAAACAAGAAGTAAATGTGTAAAAGTCAGATGATAAGGAGAAAAAATAATAAAGCAAGATAAAGGGCATGGATAGGAAGTGTCAGGTGTGTTTGTTAGGGTGGTAAGAGAAGTTCTTTCTGATAAGGTGGCATTTGAGCAGAGATAAGAAAGCAGTCAGGGAGCTGGGCATGGTGGCACACACCTCTAATCAGAACTACTTGAGGGACTTGAAGCAGGACGATCCCAAGTTCAAAACCAGGCTGGGCAACTTAGCAAGTCCCTGTCTCAAAATAAAAAATAAAAAGGACCAGAGGTGTAGCTCAGTGGTGGAGTGCTTGCTTAGCATGTGTAAGGCCCTTGATCCCCAGCACCACAAAAAGAAAGAAGTCAGAGAGTAAGCCATGCAGGTATCTGAAGAAGAAAATTCCAGGCATAGGGAACAAAGTACAAAAGCTAAGAAGCAGGATAGTGCGGGACATGAGGAATAACAAGCGGCCTGTGAGTGAAGTGACGTGGGTTGAGGGCGTCTGATGGTGTAGGACCTTAGAGGCTGCAACGTTGGCTTTTATTCTGATACATTGTGATGAGTAGTATATCAGTTAGCTTTTGTTGGGTGACAAACCACCCCAATATTTAGTGGCTCAAAACAATACATTGATTATTTTTTTTAAAAAAATATTTTTTTTAGTTGTAGATGAATACAATGTCTTTATTTTATTGCTTTGTACGTGGTGCTGAGGATCGAACCCAGGGCCTCACGCATACGAGGCAAGCGCTCTACCGCTGAGCCACAATCCCAGCCCGCATTGATTATTTTTTAAAGATCCTCCAGGTTTGTTTTCTTATTCTGGAGCAGACCAGTTCATCTGGTGCTGGAGGGTCTCACTCCGCAGGGACAACTGGAATGGTCGGGGCTGTTCTCCACATGGTCAGTTACCCTTCCCCACCAGGAAGCCAGCCTGAGTTTGTTCACATGGTGGCAGAAGTGTTCCCTGCAGCAACACAGGACATGCCACAGTGAACAAGCACTTCTCAACCCTTGGCTCGCTTCATGTTTGTACTGTCCTGTTGGCTGAAGCAAGTCACACGGCCAAGCCCAGAGTCAGCATGGGAAGTGACCACATGAGTGTGAACACAGGAGGGGCACGATGGCAGCCATTTGGCAAACAACCTACCAGTGGGAGGAGGATTTCATTCAGAAGAATGATGTGATCTGATCTACTTTTTAAAAGAATCCCATTGGATGCCACATGGAGAACAGATAACAGGAGCACAAAGGGAGACAAAGTGACCAGTTAGAAGATGATTATGATGATCTAGATGAGAGAGAGTGGTGGTTGGGAACAGAATATTACAACAGTGGGCAGCAAGAAGCGATCAGAAGTCAGGTGCACTGGCACGCACCTGTGACCCTAGCTACTCAGGAGGCTGAGGCAGGAGGATCACAGGTTTGAGGCCAGCCTCAGTAACTTAGCAAGATCCTGTGTCAAAATAAAAAATAGAAAGGACCCAGGGTAGCTGGATGTGGTGGCACACGCCTATAAACCCAGCAGCTTAGGAGGCTGAAGCAGGAGGATTGCAAGTTCAAAGCCAGCCTCAGCAATTTAGCAAGGCCCTGAGCAATTCAGTGAGACCCTGTCTCTAAATAAAGAAAGGATAAGGGATGTGGCTCAGTGGTTAAACACCCCTGGGCTCAGTCCCCAGTACCAAAAATAAAAGAAGGAAAAGAAAAGACCAGGGGTATGGCTTCAGTGGTAAAGCACCCTTGTGTTCCAACCCCAATCAAAAAAAGAAGAAGTAGTAGTACTCAGATTTTGAACATAAAAGATAGAACCACTGGGCTGAGGCTGTAGCTCTATGGTAGAGCACTTGCCTCGCGCGCGTGAGACACTGGGTTTGAGCCTCAGCACCACATAAAAACAAAGATATTGTATCCATCTACAACTAAGAAAATATTAAAAAAAAGAAAGAACGACCAATGAACAGATGGGGCCAGAGAGAAAGGGAAGAGTCAAGGATGACACACCAAGGGTAGTAGCTGACAAGCTGGAAGAGAGGAGTTGTCATTATGGGAGGAAGATGTGGGAAGGATTGTAGAAGGTATAGGAGTTTAGTTGAGATGTTAATAGACCTCTAAGAGAAAAAATTAAGGATCCAAGAATCAAATCCTGTGGCATTCGAACTTTTAATGGTTGAGAAAATAAGGTAGAACAGGCAAATGCAACTGAGGGGTGACCAATAAAATAGGGGAGCAGAGGCTGGGAATACGAATCAGTGTCCTGGAAGCCAAATGGAAAGTGTTTCAAGGAGGCAATGATTGTTTCAAAAGCCACTGATGAGTTGAGTAATACGAAATGCTGAAAACTGATCATTTTTGGATTTGGCAAATTAGAAGTCATTGGTAAGTTTTTGAAGAGTCTTGGAAATGAGGGAGATTGCGAATGACAGAAGGAAGGAGAGGAACTGGAAGTGGTAAGTGTAGAGACAACTCTTCAGAAGCTGGATGCAAAAGAGAATGGGGGCGCTGGGGGTGTAGCTCGGATAGAGCACTTGCCCAGCACGTGTGAGGCACTGGGTTCAATCCTCAGCACTGCATAAAAAAAAAGTGTATAAAAAAAAGGGAATCGGGGCCAAGGGAAGTTTTATTAAATATTTTTAGATGGGAAATATTGCAGAATTATACTGATGGGACTGGAATGGTCTAGTAAAGAGAGAAAAAGCATTGATATGAGAGAGGACACCTGCCATGTTCTCAAGTTGAGAGGGGAGGGGTATAAGTGTAGGTGGATCTCTGAAAATTAAAAAGCCAGCAAAAACAGATTACATGTCAGACTGTGAGCATCTTGCATGAAGTGTAGAATTGTAATTAATTATATAGCTTTTCAACATAGAACAATGAATATTCATTCTGGAAAGGAATTCAGTGACCTTTAAGTGTGATCTTGTACAAGTCACCTTCCTTTAACCATTTATTTTCTCATTCATAAAGTTGTCATAAACTATGTAACCTAATATAAAGTGCTTGCTTAGAAACTTGAAAGTACAACGGATATGAGATAAGGACAGTCACAAGGGATGGTGAGCATGTGGCAAAATTGGACCCCTCAGACGTTGCTGCTGGGCATGTCCAGTGGTGCTGCCACTTTGAAAAGCAGTTTGGTGGCTTCTCAAGTGGTTAACCATTAGAGTTGTTATGTGATCCAGTACTTCTGTCCCATTTGTGTGCCCCCCAAAATGAAAACATATATCCACACACAAAAATGTACACAAATGGTCATAGAAGCATCATTCATAACAGATGAAAAATGGAAACAATCCCATATATCCTTCAACAGACAATTAGATGAACTGTGGTAAAACCACGCAATGGAAGATTATCTGGCCATAGAAAGGAAGTGCTGATACATGCTACAAACATGGGCAAACCCTAAAAGCATTCCAACTGAAAAAGATGGACACAAAAGGCTACATAGCCTATGTTTCTACTTACATGAAGTGTCAGGAAAGGCAAATTCATAGAGATTTGTGGTAGACGAGTTGTTCCCAGGGACTGAGGGGAGGAGCTATGGGGAGTGACTGCTAATGGGTATGGAGTTTCTTTTGAGGGTGATGAAAATATTCTGGAATTAGTGGTGGTTGCACAACTTTGTGAGTGTATTTTGAAAACACTGGGTTGTACATTTTAAACACTTTTTATTTGAGAGGAAAATTCACAAGTCATGTTTTGGGTCTTGACAAGTCTTCCTCAACGGGGGTAATTCCCCCTGACCCCAGGACATATGGCAATGTCTAGAGACATTTTTGGTGGTCACACTCTATTGAAATTTAGTGGATAGAGGCCAAAGAAGCTGCTAAACATCCCATAATCCAGAATAACACCTATTGAAATTTAGTGGATAGAGGCCAAAGAAGCTGCTAAACATCCCATAATCCAGAATAACACCAACAACCAGAATTATTCTATTCAAAATGTCAATAATGCAGAATTCAAGAAACCCTTGTCTAAGGTTCTACATCAACCCCCACCCCAAACCTGCATATTAAAACCTTTTGGTCCTCAGCTTCACCAGCAGACCTGCTTCTCCTGGTCCGTGTTCACCCAGATTCCCAGGAATCATCTCCAAATCCTCCCTTTCCTTTGTCCACTCTCCACTCTCCACAGCCAATTCTAAATCTCTAATGTCTACTGCAGGCCCTCACTTGTTCCTATGGAGGCTATTTCAGTATCTTTGTAACTGTTCTTTTTTAATTATTAAATAGTTTTATTGAGTTATTATGTTTATACAATAAAATGTTCTCCTTTTATACAACTCAATGGCTTTTAGTAAGTTTAGAATTATACAACCATCACCACAATCCTTTTTTAGAATATTTCCATCGACCTTCTAAAATCCATCTGCAGTCACTCCCTATTCGTTCTCCTCCTCTGCTCCCATCATGGACAACCAATAATCTTTCTGTCTATAGATTCACAGCTTCTTCTTGGCCACTTATCTTTTTCAATTCATCCTTCACTCTGCTTGAAGAGAGGTCCTTCTAAGACAGAAATCTAATCCAGTGGTTCCCCTATTTAAAATCCTTTAGTCTGCAATGCAGACTGAACTCCTAAGCATGGTATTTAAGTCTCTTTGTGCTCTGGCTTCTATTTTACTCCACCAGTACCTTTGCCTATAGTTCTTGCCATTTTCCAAACCTGCCATGCTTCTCACACCCCAGTTCCTTTGCACATGCTGTTTCTTTACCTGATATGCCCTTCAGCTCTTTTCCTGACTGACTGGCTAGCTCAGGCACCTTATCTTTTAAACAGCCTTCCTCAGCTGCTTCAGGCTGAGTCATTTCCCCTCTGTTTCATACCTCCTTGTTGATCTCTCACATCGCAGAACTTACCCTGTTAGCTTATATTTACTGCTTTGCTCATCTGTCTTCCACACTAGGCTGAGAGCACTTGAGGGCATAGAATGTGTCATACCAGCCTTGAATATCCATGTTGAGTTCAGAACCTGGCATTGAGGAAGAGTTCAATAAATGAATATATATATATATGGATGGGTAAAAGCTATAGCATTATATTTATGTTAGGTGGAAGACTAACTGCATAAACTTTTTTCCTTAAAAATTCTTGCTTAGCAGACTGAGTTTGCTTTATTTGGGGTCTTAGCCTCAAATGAATGCAGCCCCAAAAGCTGCCCCCAAACTTTTGCAGAACGAGCACCTTTTGCAAAGTTTTTTTTTAATCGAAATTTTAGTGAAAACCGAAGAAAGTTGTGTAGGCAAGAGAGTAGGCGTTGTTGGTAGCAACCTCCGTCTAACCTGGATGTTCTTTATTTATTCACTTGCATGCAGATGAAGCCTGCACCTATTTCCTTCATGGAGCACAACAGTTCCAAATGTGAGCTTTTAAAACATGCAGAAGGTGAATCTCACAGTAGCACAGGTTTGACCTGCTCAAGGGAGACTGTAAATAGTTCAGTGTAGGAGAGACTGCTTGCTGTCCTTCTGATCTGGCACGGTTATAATCTGACTCAGCCATAGCACAGTCCAAATTTAAGTGTACACAAAATGGACTGGGCCTTGCCTTGGCTATTCTCGAGCAGATCTGGATCTCGTTTTCTAAGCAATCAGAAATGTGTATGATCTGTCCACATTCTAAGGGGGAGAAAGGCAAACCTGAGCAGAGAATGAGGCAACTTTATCCATGGGCATAAATTCTCCCCAGGCTACTGTCAGAAGGCGGCTGCTGCTCAGGAAAACATCCCGAGTTACTACCAGCCTTAGCTGCAGTAACTGTACCCTTGAGCATTCTCAAATGGCCAGCCAATGGGGAGTCATCCGCCCGAGTGGGGTTTTTAGCCATCTTTCAGTTCAATTGAAGAGGGAGCTTAAGGACATCATAGGGATTTGTAATGTTCCATGCAAGGTGTCAGACCCGTAAACTAGCATGTCCATCGTGCCAGGCACGCGTGGAATCATCTCTTGTTGGCGACAGACAGATTGAAGATGACCTTTTACTATATAATTGTATTCATCATTTAATAATTCAAGAATACCTAAAAGGGATGAAGACTTCTTCATTCAGACTAGAATTAGACGTTTTCAGAATGTTAATAGGAAAATACAGTAAAGCAGAAGCACCTTGCCACCAGCCACAGGGAGTGCTTTTAAATGTCTTGGTTATAAGATCTGCCCCTGGGCTGGGGGACTGGAGACTTGAGTTCTCACCCGGGGCAGCACTGAGATCACGAGATTATGGGTATGTTTCCTTCTCTTGATAATGAGGGCATTGCACTGATCTCTAAGGTTTGTTTTAACTTTAAAATTCTGATTCCCTTTAGTTAAGGGTTTAAGAAAATGTGAGGCATGTTCTTCTGACAGGTTTTGGACTCTCTCTTGTTAGGTATTATTTATTGCTCATATAGCCACTTCATTTATTAGGATTTTTTTATAGCCAAGAATAGATTCAGAGATCAATACATTTTTATTAATGATAGTCCGTCATGCCTGGTAAAGAGATGGCAAGAGAGCTCATCTAGAATGAGCCACTTGAATAAACCTGACACACAAGCTTAGCTACGAGCTGCATTTTGGCAGGCCTCTCTATAAAATAATGACATTGGCAGAGGGAGCGGCTATGGAAACCTTCCTCACAGCCAGACTCATAAAATCAAAGGGCAGGTTTGGGGTGTGTTTCTCAGCATTGGCTGTATATGCAAATCCTATGACTTTTTGAGTATAGCATTTTATCTTCAAAAGGACAAAATTTGGCATTTGCCATAGTCATTAAAAATGATAAATGCCTAAAATACTTTAGTGCTTGGATTTCTGGAGGCTAGAACAAATATTGTTTCAATACTAAACAGTATTTCAGAGTAGAAAACTTCTCACTGAAGTTGTCAGATCAGAAAATTAAAAATCTTTCGCTATTTTCCCTTTAATCATTTGAAATTAGACATAATTGTAACTTATTCTCCTTGTGAAAATGAATGGTCTGGTCTTTTTGGAAGTGAATTCCTCCTCCTGGCTTCATTAAGAGATAGCCTTGTGCCCTGAAAGAGTTAATCCACTTCCAGATGGAGATTTCCAGTCCCTGTGAGCAGAGTTCAGATGATATCAAGTTCACTGTTCTTTTACATTTGTTTTGAGCCTCTTGAACTTCATTTTCATTCCAATTATGGGTAGAATTTGAAGTATTCTTTGGTCATTTTAGACTATTTGAGACCTTTTTCCAGAAATTTCACCTCAGAGTTCCCATCTCAGAGACCCTGAGAGCAAATGTAGCTTTAATCTCTTGTCTGTCTCTCTCTGTCTCCTCTTAATGACCTTAACCCTGACCTGAGGCCTGCTCTCTATAAGTGCCAAACTTGATTCATGCTCCTTGCTTGGTTTAGTTTTGTTCCTTTAATGAGCCAAGATGGCCAGGGAGATCTGATAGCTTATTTGTGCTAATGTAAGTATGCTCTGCTAGTTAACTCCTAACTCATTTATTTGGCTTTTACTTTTGCCTAGAATTGACCCTTTGTCTCCGAGATGACAGGTCCATATTTTAAACAAAGAGCTGCAAACAGTTCAGGTAAACAAGAGAGTCAGAAGCAGGCGACTACCTTGAACGAAAGATAAGGCAGTTTTTAGAAGGAGAGTGTCTGTGCATCCCTTGCAACTGCCGTGTGAGAAATGCGGCAGAAAAGCCCGTTGCACGGCCTGTCTTATGTGCTCATGGCCTGCTGTGCTCCTGCACAGGCTCCTTTTCCTCTTGGGAGTTCCAGGAGTCATCCTATCTTCAAGTTCAACTTTTTTGTGTGTGTTTGAGACTTTATAATCTGGAAGTCTTTATTTCTCCAGCTTCTAGGACTAAATTTCTGATCCTGTCAGTGTGTGCAGGAATGCTTTCTTTTCATGTGCGTTTAATACAGAGTATCTGATTTTTTTTCTTCTCCCTAAGTTGCAATGGCAGAACTGGGCCATCAAGGACACTTAGAAGGTGATAAGCAGAAAGAGACTCTTAAAGGGAAGATTTACGATAGGTTTGGATTCCCTGTTGTCCAGCTTGAGACTTTCAGCCCAATTCGTTTTGGATCGGTCTATCCACAGGGTTCTGACAAATGTGTCTATCCTTGTGAAATTTATGCTTGTTTCGGTGTCCAAAAAAATCTATTAAAAACTGATGTGACTTTGAACAGTGGCTTGATTCCTGATTATGGCCTTTCCTGGCCATCACATTTAATTTCTGGCTGGCCCATCTGGTGACATTAAAAGCTGCCCCTTCCAAGGCTGGGTGTTACCTGCGTGGCACTGTACTCATAGCAGTTTAGTCTAGCTCCTTTTATAGGTCAGTGACACCCAGAAGCTTGTATACCTGTGTCACCACAAATCTTAAAAGATGCAATTTTCTTGGTAGCCTCATCCTCCTAAAATGAATTGGAGGGTGGGAGTGAAGGACAGGGTTCTAATCTTAGTGTTAGGATCAGGGAGGGAGGACACCAGTGTCCCCACACAGGGAAACCGCTGGCCGAAGGACCAGGAAAGAAGGATGCAGTAAGTGGTGTTAGTTGCACAAGAATTCTTGTCTTTTTAAACCATCTGCTTGTTCTCTGATTATGCTTCTTGAATGGAACTGACTGCACCCTCATCTATAGCACAACTTTGCATACTTGCCCTCTTCTGAAGAAATAAAAAGAAAACTTCAAAGAAAATTCTTCCCAAGGCAGTCAAAGAGTTATCAAATCTCCAGCTCTTCAGAGTTGAGGAATCTTTTCTTGTGTTAGCCCTGTTATGCCAGATGGTTTCCTTTAAAAAAAAAAAATCATAAATGCATTCTGCATGGTCAGGTATTGTCATCTTTGCAGAGAATTTTCTTTGCCTAATGTCCTATCTGATGGGCCATTCTGTGTATTATATGCTACATAATCTCCACAAATGTATACTGTGGTCCATAAAACTGCCATACTGTTTTCAGAAACTAGTAATTCACAAAGTAAACCTGAGACAGTGCTGTTAATAAACACAAATTGCAAACAAGAAGGTAGTAAGTGGAAATAATGCACTCATTTAGGAGTAATAAAGCCTTTGATCTTACTTTGAAGGAAAGAGTCTATGTTTAAACTACCCATTCAGGGACAGCCAGATGCCCATAAAGAGCAGTGCTTTGCTTTGATAGAAAATCACTGAGGCCTGTCTAGCAGGTCTGGTTTGTAAACAGATTAGTTAAGGGCTCATCAGGACTGATTTGCATAGGATTCAGGGAGCCCCAGTCACTTTTTCAACCTTAACAAGCAATACCGTTTCCAGGTTAGAAAAAAAACATTTATTTATTTATTTTTATTATTTTTTTTTTTTACTTTGTCATTTTAGCTAGAAATCTTAATTACTTTGTGGAAAGGGGAAAGAATATTCATACAAAATGAACCCTCTCGTCTTCAGCTAATGGGAAAACGATGACCTAAGGCTTGATTTGCTTGCTTTAAATGGTGGAGGAAATAGGTTATGAGTGTAAAATTAGGTTACAAACAAGGTTTTCAGCTCGTTTTCCATTGTTTGAGAACTAAATGGAGATTAATCTGGATTATAACAGAAAAGGTAAATGACTACAGATGCAGACCAGAAATATTTATCCACAGATGCTGGCTTGTCAAGGACCCTGGAGCCAAGCTGTGCTCTAGGCCAGGGATCTTGGTGCTCAAGGCAGGCAAAGCCTCTGGCCTCCAAGCCTACCAAAGCCTTTTTTTTTTTTTTTTTTTTTGCAGAGCCTAGCAAAGGAGGCAAGCTGGAACAGTGGGAAAAATTCAGCCTGTGTAAGCACAGGTTCTGAAATCTCCACCAAGTAGCAGCCATTGGCTTGAAAGACAGCAGAACCAGCATTTCTAGAGGAAATGGATCCTCTTGGTAATCCAGTAATGGGGTTGTACTTTTTCTTTTCTTTTTTTTTTAATCATGCTGGGGATAGAACCCAGGGTCTCATGCATGAATGCTAGGTAAACACTCTACCACGGAGCTACACCCCCAGCCCTGCACTTTTATTTTTGACTTTCGGAATAAGTGGTAATCATCTTCTATCAGTAACTAAGAAAACGTCTTCTCAAATTTTGGAGTGAAAAGTCAAAAGGAAATCTTTTCTTGTTCTCATCACTGAAAATAACAAATATAGCAGCTTAGTAGAGACCAGGTAATTCTAAGTAAAATGAAATGATATCTAAAGTTTTCAACTCTGACCTACCAAAAGTGCAGAGGTGAAGGTGGCCGCGGTGCACTTCTTTGTTGGCGGCAGTGTCCCACTGATGCACAATGTTTTTAAATATTGTCAGCACCGATGACACTGACCTGCTCAGTTTGGACCTTGGGTTGAAATAACAACCTTTGGCTTTTGTGTCCTGCCTTCTCAAGGCCAAGGACTCAGCCTTACCCTGTTTCCTAGGAGCGAGATCCGATTATCCCACTCCTATAAATGTCACTTTGGATGCATTCCTCTCGAGAGGACACAGTGCAGCCCTGGGAAGTGTTAGAAGAGAGACTAGGGACAATTTCATACCAACTCAAGCAGGACTCCAGGTCCTGTCCAGGTAATTCAGATGGATGGGAGTGTAAAGGGAGGCCGTGCCCTCTGCTTCTCCAGATGGATTTCATTAGGCTGAGGAGGAAGAGGAGGCTCCTTAGGTTGCCTCCTTAGGAAGACTGGTAGGAGATGGTTCTAGTAAAACCAATTTAAGAGCAAGTAAGACACCTCCACCCATCCATAGGCAGACTGGATCACAGGTATCTCCTCCTTCAGGGGACATATATGAGGCCTTGGGGAATACACAGCTCTCTTCCTGGCACTTCCCTCCAGGCCCACTATTCTTAATGGGGAGATCTCCTCCACTGGCCTTTTCCACTTCTGTCTCAACTTCCTTACTGCTATATATCTCTCTGAACTTAAGCAGACAAGGTCTTTGCCTAGGAGCAGCCCTCTAAATGGGCACTGACAGAAAGGCCCCAATCTACCTCCTCCTCAGGGGTCCTCTTGATGTGTGATAGCACCTACATCTTTACCTCCACCACAAGCTGGCATGAGGCAGATCAGCAAGACCACTGCCTAGAGATGTCCAAATGTGAGCTCTATGCGGGCAGGGAGCACAGCTTTGTCACTGAGAGACTGTGAGCCTCTGGTACAGTGGCATAGTGTGGACTCACCAAATGCTGCATTTGTTGGGTGAATGGATGAATGGATTAAGAAATGAACGAGATCACAGTTTTCTCTGATATGCACCCCCAATTTTTATTAGTAATTCTCTTGACACTCCCCTTTCTTTGACTCACCAGAAAAGGAGCCAAAGCCAAAGCTCCATGGCGCTGGAGGTGGACTGGAAGAAAGGGGAACTGATTGTGACAAAGCAGCTTTGCCCATTCTTAGGAAGTCTGAGGTTTGCCAATCTTAGGAAGCCTGGCTCCAAAGTTTGGAAACTGTTCTTCAGTTAGAACTGTGCCTCTTGTTATAGGCCCCATCACAATTCTAGAGCATCAGGAAATGTCCCTGTAAACTCTGTTGCATGCACAGGCTGCTAGGACAATCACTTATCTACAGAAGATGCTCAATAAATGTCCCTGTCCCTGCTCCCAGTGGGACTGCCTCTGGATGCTGGCAGGTAGAATCTTTGACAGATCACAACTCTCTTATCACATTGAAATGCTGCTGTGCTTACCAGGCTCAGAAGACACACAAACCCACTGTGCCAAGAGGCCAGAAGCTCTGCTTTTTCTTGTTTTCTTGGGTTAATATGTATGAGTGGAATAAGTTTTAAACTCTCCCTTTATTTTAGAAACTTGTCATCAAACTTTTGAAAATGATGCTGAAAATCATTGATTGCTGCTCTACTCACTTCCTGCACCTTTTAATGTGGAAACATTAAGGCAGTATTAAAAGTCAGGCCAGGGGGCTGGGCTGTAGCTCAGTGGTAGAGCGCTTGCCTAGCATGCGTGAGGCACTGGGTTCGAGCCTCAGCACCACATATAAATAATAAATGAATAAAATAAAAATCCATCAAGAACTAAAAAAAAATTAAAAAAAAAAAAAAGTCAGGCCAGGGCTGGGAGCATAGCCCAGTTGTTGAGTGTTTAGCATGTGCAAGGTCCTGGGTTCATCCATGGCACCTAGATAAATAAATAGACAAATAAATAAAAGTCAAGCGATGAAGGAGTCAGGCCTGAGTTTTAATTCCAGCTACATACCATTTCCAATATGGTCCTTGGGCAAGTGACTTAACCTCTTTCAGTGTTAGTCTTCTCATCTTAAAGTAGGGATGTTAACAGGACATACCCTAAGGGAGAGACAATCTATGTGTTGCATACTGCAATATCTGATAGATTGTAAATGTGCAGGAAAATAAATGAGCTCTTATTATGAGTTATTCTTAACTAAGAAACCACTTGGTGAAAAGCAAACTTGATAAACACAAGACTTTAGTCAGCCATCTTCTACCTCAAATGATTTCTTGGTAGTTAGCAAGAGGGCCTTTGAATTCGCTTGTGAGAGATTTTTATTCTCCAAGGCCATAGGTCCCAGTGGAGACAGTGAGAGGAAGCCTGGTTCTCTCAAACCTTGCAGAAGAAAATCAGCCAGAAATGTGCTAGACTCCCTGGCTACATCTGCTAAGACAGACAAAATGGTTGACAAGTTCGTGCCCTGGGAGATAAATCTTGTGGATGAAATCTAACATCACAGCTGGGCCTTGGGCACATATCAAGTCTGTAAATGGTCGGCCCAGGGGGGCAAATGGTGACCTGTCCTATTAGCCCCCTGCCCAATTGCCCCCCTTCTCCATTCTTTGATGTGGAAAATGGATATTTTCTCAATCTTATGTAAAGTGTTATGCAAATGTGATATCCACACACACCCCCACCTCCACCCAGTGAAATTGCTTTCCCTGAGTCTTTCCCATTTAAAAATTCTGGAGCTGCCAGTCAAGCAAACCTCCCTTTAAACCAGTTTCAGGATTGCTAGCAAAATGTTTGCAAATCTATTGCCACAGTTTGTGCACTACAGATGGGAGTAGATATGTATATTGATTTTAAAAAAACTACACACACAAGAACCTTCCTGGAGAGCAATTTGCTTATAGATTAAAGAAATAAACACTTGTTTATAATTATACACCAAAATATTTTTCATCTTAACTTGTTTTATAATATTGACAGATGACTCTTTTCCATGCCTTAGGCTCCTTATCAGGCTCTTTCTGATAAGCTTTATCAGGTTTAGAATAAAGTTTTGCTTCTGATAAAGCTGTGAGGTGGGAAGAGCCATCATGGAACTCTAGGAACCTTAGAATGTTTCCTACATCTGCTAAATTGTCAATGGGTTCATGACATGGCCAATGGAAATTATCTATCAGCCTCATTGTAGCCACCTCCAGCTCTCCTGTTGTTAGATAAGGAATACAAATGATTGCATATGAGCAATCAAACATGGTCCTAAAATAACAGAGCCACAGAAAGTAAATTAGAGCTACTACCTGTATCCAGGAGGGGAGGAGTAGGGAGTGAAAGGGGAAGGATAGAAGATTAGAGAGAGAACCTCCATCATTTGGGATAGTATCTTGGGAGACAAGGAAAAGAATCAGGGCTTTGGAATATACAGGCTTATGTTTGAATACTAGTATTGCCAATAAAAAAAAAATTTCTGTAGCTTGGCTTTCTTAGCTATGAAATTGAGAAGCAATTCATAGAACTTATACTGGGAAATCAAATGAGATCGGAGTCCATGTAAAGCATCTGATCCATGGAAGATGCTAACTAATAGTGAGTTCCATTTTCAAATATTTTGCCCTGTTGTCTCCTTAAGAACACTGTGTGTTGCATAAGGTGTATTGATTTCAGATTCAGAAAGCATGATCCAAGTGACATCTCAAACATTTTATGTCACAGATTTGAATGATTTGGTTTAAATGGTGGGCAGAGTCTTCCTGATCTTATGGCATTTTAAGGTATTTTTCCTTGTACTGACCTTTTTAATTAAAAATCTGTTGTTGATTAAGAAGTTAGTTGAATAATAAAAAAGTAGGTTAGTAAGTCCAAGAGAAGCATTTAAAAAGCAATTACATAAAATCTGATGTTTCATCCCCTAATAGGCACTGTGTTTAATGTCTTGGTGATTTCTATTCATGTCCTTTGCATAACTCACTGCTGGCTTTGAAGTGCACTCAAAAGAACTAAAAAGGCTGGTGAGCTAAGGGACAGGAGGATGTTATAAAGCCTGCGTTTACCCAAGTGCTGCATGCAGATAAGCACCAGGGTAGAGGAAGAATAAGAAATGGCCCTGGAGCTTGGGCCTTTGGTTGCACTTCCTTCTGTCCCAAGTAGTTGCTAAAGTAATTTACAGTTAGGAAAGCTGTGATCACCATACCTGAGGCAGTAAAAGCTCATGGTGGGGACTGCTAATTTATCACAGGCAGTAAATGCTAACAAATTATACTGTACTAAAAGCCATTGCCCAGGATTTTAACCCAGAAGATTCACCAACAGAGAGACTTTATTATTATTTTTCCCTTAAGATGAGTGGCTGTTTAGTCCACGGGATGCTTTTTATTATACTTTGTGAGTTCTTTAAACCAGATCCAAGGCTGACTTTGGTTTCCAGTAGTATACTTTCGTTTTCCCTTTATTTCCTATCTCACTCTTAACCTCTACCCCATAGCAGCTTTTCCAGTTTTTGAAGAGGGTATGTGGTTTGATCTGTCATGCAGTTTGAACAGGATAATATGCGCAAGCAAAATGATGTTAACATTTGCACTCAGTCAAGAGTTAGGCTTCTCATTTTAACAGCAGACTACACCTCAAAACTTTAACCACAGACTCCAGCAGCAGTTGCACATTAGGAAGCCCACTGCGGCATTTAAAATGATCACCACATTGTGTCATGCTACCTTCTAGTGAAATCTAATAATTTCTTGTTAAAGACGTAGAAATTATTCAAAACCAATCCATTCAGGAAAGAAAAATCCTTTCTGGGTAAATTCATTGATACTACAGTACATATTTTATTTATTTATTTATTTTTTAAATATTTTTCTAGTTGTTGATGGACCTTTATTTTATTCATTTATTTATATGTGGTGCTGAGAAGTGAACCCAGGGTCTTGCACATGCAAGGCAAGTGCTCTATCCCCACTGAGCCACAACCTCAGCCCTATTTTATTTATTTTTGTTTATTTATTTTTGGTACCTGGGATTGAACCGAAGGGTGCTTAATCACTGAGCTGCATCCCCAGCCCTTTTTTATATTTTTTTAGAGACAGGGTCTCACTGAGTTGCTTAGGGCTTCACTAAGTTGCTGAGACTGGCTTTGAACTCACGATCCTCCTACCTCAGCCTCCAAAGCCTCTGGGGGATTAGAGGCATGCACCATGGCACATGACCCCACATTTATTTTAAAACCCCCAAATTATTCTCTAAAAAAAAAAAACCATGGACTGGGGATGTGGCTCAGTGGTAGAATGCTAGTCTAGCATGCACGAGGCCCTGGGTTCAATCTCTAGCACCACAAAACAAGTCAACAAAAAAGATTGCCTGAAGATATGACAGGCTCCTGAAATTTCACAGCCCTTGGTCATAGCAGCTTTGAGCATGTACATCTATTCTCTTCCTAAATGACATAGAAAGGAGAAGAACTAGGACATATCACTTATTTTGCCTTTTTAGTGTTGATATTTCAGACAGGTTGCAAACTTTGTTTTTGTTCATTTGGATTTTTTTCTTTCCAGTTGAGCAAAAGAGTTGCCTTGCTCCTGTGTCACCCATCCTTTTGCTCTTGTGGACTGGGGACAAGCAGAGTGGTATCACTTGAGGACATGATGATGGGCAGAACCTCAGCCCAGACCCGCTGGCTCAGAATCTCCAGTAACTCAATCCCCACATGATTCCTTTTCAAGTTCAAGTCTGAGAAGAGCTGATATCTGATGGCTCAACTCAGTGCTGTGTCAGGAGATATTAGTGTTTAGAGTCACTGGCAGGTTTTTCCATGTGAAGAGATGTTCTTTGGGAGAAAACAGCAGCAACAACCAGAGACTTAGAGAAGCAGAGGTTTGCTGATGGGACATATAAGGACCTGAATTAGAGTCTGAAAGCAAAACCTGACGCAGCTCTAGGGACTGGCTCCCCTCTCTCCCTAGCTTTGCTTCCTGGGTCTGATCCATTTTCCTCCCCTGACTACATCCCTGGGATTCCTGGAGCTTCTGTTGCCTTATAGCCTTGGCTTCTACGTAGCCTATTGTGGCTCCAGCAGGTTTCTTATCATCATATCCTTTTGGCTTCTGCTCACATAGATGCAAAATTTCCCAAATTCTCAAGAGCTGAAATCTGATTGGCCCAATTCCATGTTTTTCTCACAGCAACCCACAGGTTACTGGCCAGCTCAGGACCAGACTCTTGGGTCAGCTTGGGGGTGGGGGGTTGCAACTGATCTGCATGAAAGCTACCCCTCAGCAGGGGAGGAGGCTGAAGACCAGCAGGCTGTGTGAGGTGGGCTCCTGACCACCCATAAATCTGATCACAGCTCGTAGGAAACGCAGCATGAAATCCTGAATGTTGCTTAGGAAAAACAAACAAACAAATCTCTTACCTGTTCCCCAAAGCAAATGTTAGTTTGAGCCAAGGAAATCAAAAGTTTTATAAGTTCATTTATTGCCAGACCTATTCTATGGCAAGAAATAGGGAAAGGTGAGTGTGGGAACTGAATGTTGATTTTAAAGGTATTGCAGGGACCTATAATAAGAGGTATTATGTATGTGGGAGTCTGGGGAGAGAAGGTCTCACTGGCTGACATTTTCCAGGTTACTATTTTGAAGACAGGGCACCCCATATATCTCTTTGAAGATCCTAATGACATAGCTGAGCTTATGAAGCCTGGAAGGAAATTTCCAAGTTTAAAAAAGTATTACTGAAAGATTTGAAATCTTTAAAAATTCTAAAAATTTTAAGTGTTTCTAGAAAAATTATAAATCCTAGGACTGTCCTATCAGTCACCTGGGGACCAAAAGCTAAGTTCTTTTGGGGGGGGCACCAGGGACTGAACTCGGGGGGCACTCAACCACTGAACTGCATCCCCAGCCCTTATTTCAATTTTATTTAGAGACAGGGTCTCAGTGAATTGCTTAGCGTCTTGCTTTTGCTAAGACTGGCTTTGAACTAGTGATCCTTTAGTCTCAACCTCCTGAGCCTAGCTGCTGAAATTATAGGCATGGGCCACTGGTGCCCTGCTGAAAGTTCTTTGATGCTACAACAAGGTAACATTTTGGAAGCTTGGAGCGGGCTTTACAGTCTCCGCCCAGAGCTTGCCACATTGCCCAAGGCGGGAAGGGAGTGGGGGGAGGGGAAGGGTTGGTTCTGTTTGCAAAAGTCCCTCTGCTGGTGCCTCTTTTCCTCTCAGATTCTTCATCCTGGCTCCTCCACCAGCCTCTACTCCTTCACCAGTGGCCTATCCCACAGTTTGTGACTGAAGCACTCCCCAACCTGGCAGCTATGTTAACACCTTCACTGAGCCCTGCAGTGTCTCCCACAGCCCCCTCCCCTCCCCACACCCTCCTGCCACTCTGCAGGGCTTCCTCCCCCAAGAGTGCTGGCCCATCCCTCCTTCTGCTCCCTGCACAGTCTTCCCATCCTGCCTTGATCTCCCTCTGCCCGAATCCTCTCCCTTTCCAAGTGCATCTGGGGTGCCTCCTTCAAGACCCTCCCTCCTTCTTCCCAGTGGGTTGGGTCTCATCCCTCTCACAGCAACTGTGACTCTGACACACCATTTCTCTTTTCCCCACAAAGATGTCATTCCTCCCCCATAAGGCTAGGAGTCACTTGAGAAGGCACTTGAAAACATCCCATTGAGAGTGACTTGTAGAAAAGCAGAGCAGGACAGTAAGGCGTTCTGCTCTGAGCTCAGGTTCAGAGCATGTGAACTCAGATTTCTATCAGAATTCACACTCCTGTTGGGCTGAATGGCTGTGTTTGGTGTGATGTTGAACAAGTTGCTTGCCTCTTCCACCCTCAGCTTCTGAACCTATAAAATAAGAATTATACAGATTTCACGGGCTTGTTATAAGACTCAATTAAATCCATATATTTATCTGAAGTCTCCAAGACTTCATAAGCACCTCCCAAATCATCAGTTGCTGCTCTGGCAATTGCAGTAGGTAGTCAAGCCCTTTTGCAGCCACTGGACAGAGATGCCAGAAATCTCCAGGTTTAGCCAACAGCATTAACCTCCTTGTCCATCAAGACTTTTATAAGAGCTGCTAACAGGCAAGAAAATTACTGGGTTTGAGTTTCAACCTCCTCCCCCTAACCCGGTCACCTTCTGCAGGAGGTGCTAATGAGCATTGAAATGGCCAAAAGGTGGGCAGTAAGGGAGGCGGAGAAGAAGGCAGCCAGGGAATTTGGACAACCTCTGCTAGGTAATCAGCTCTTGAAGCAGCAGGGCCTTCCAGGCGTCCCAAGCCCAGCACTGGCTCCTCTTGGCACCAAGAGGAGAACAGAGTCTTTGCAGGGTCTGGAGAGGTGAATCTGGTTCTGGAGGAGCTTTCGAAAGAAGTTTGAACACCCAGCCCCCCACCCCCACTGTGGCCATGTAAATAAGCTTCCAGGCTCCAACCTCCCCCATGGGTGTTTTAATAGATGTCCTTCCTCTTGAGTAGGTTCTATTTTTACTGATCACCTCCTTGACAGAAATATTAAGCCACAGAATGTTCTTGGCAATTGGCAACCCAAGAGTGCCATCAGTGGTGGATAGACAGGACTCTTCCATCTGGGCCCATGGCCAGAGCAGGCAGGCCTGGGAGGGGTAGGCCCAGGACTGCTGGCTGCTTCCCAGATGCCCTGGAAGCTGGGGACATGGCCCTGCATGTGGGAAAGAGTGAAACAGATCGCCACAGTGCTGGCTTCAGGATTCTGGGGAACAATGAGTCCTTGAGGAGACAGGTAGGTGGGCAAGCCCAGTGTTCACCATGCCAACAACCTGCACCCCAGGGATACAGGGATTGGTGGCTCTAAAATTTGGCCACACTTGAGGACCGCCTTCTGTCACCCTTGAAAGGCTGTTGTGTTCACCGAGGTAGCGCATCCTCAGCACTTGACGCTCTAAAGTATTCCTTTTCTCAGTACTCATAGCTGCACACCTTACGAATAACAGTAGAACAAATTAATGTAGGTCTAATAAAAATTGGACCCAATTTGAAATGATACTGTACAATATTTGGTTCCTATATCTTTCCCCTGTTTGGGTTCTGCTGATGTTAAATCAGAGATTCTCAATAGGGAGGAAAAGATGTGTGGTTTCTTAAGGAGGAACATCAGAAGTGCACAGAGGAAAGGGGCTCGGTGCAGGTTGGAAAAACCATAAACTGGGCGTGAATTCAACAGTCTTGGATGGGCTCTAGAGGCCACATTACCTATGATGAAGAGCTTGTGACACATACGCTCATAGCCCACGAGCAGAAGTTTTTTAATATCAAGTAAATTTTTCTTCCAAAAGTGCCATTCTACTGATTTAATTCAGGATATATGTTTCTGTTTGTTATGTTTTTAAATGAACTTGTGCTGTATTCCCCAGGCTGGTCTCAAACTGGGATCAAGCAACCCTCTTGCTTCAGCCTTCCAAGTAGTTGGGACTACAGCTACATACCACCATGCCTAGCTTTGAGAGTTTTTATAATTCAAAAAGTTAAACAAAAAATTTTAGATTTTAATATTTACCTCTGGTTCATGGGCTATTTCTCATAATAATAAGTAGGACAAGTTTGGTCATGATGTTTCAGGTGGGAAAAAAGTATGCTTCCAAAGAGAGATTTGCACAAATGTTCAAGCTCAAATTTATTGTCTTCTTGCTGCCCTTGACTTTGAGATATGTTTCTTTTGTTTTGTGCTTAGAACATGTCACTGGATGGGGATCAAATTTACATAAGAAGAATTGAATTCACCTAAAAGGTGCAGTAACCCTTTGGAAACCCATGCACCCATGGTGGGTAAATATGAGTTCAGACGGAGAAACAGGATTTATTCTTCTAGGGATGAAAAGCCAGAGCAGGATGCTGGAAGACAGTGGTGCTGTTTTTGTGTACCTCAGAATCACCTGGTCCTGCCCCTAGAATTTCCAATTCAGTGAATCTAGATTGAGCCTGAGAGTTTGTGTTTCTAATTCTCAGATGGGGCTCAAGCTGTGGTTCTGGTGCCTGCACTGCTCTCTAACATGAAGAAGGCAAGAAATAAAGACAAGCTTGGTTGCAGAGTTCTGTACCCCAGGGAGAAGGAGCAATCCCAACATGCAAGCAGCTGGTGGATTCTGTGGGTAGTCCCTGGATTGCCCTATCTAACCCTGTCCCTGGGGCCTTCCTGGGAAGTATGCCACCCAGCCGACCTATAAGTGGTGGAGCCAGAATTTGAAGCCAGCAAATCAAGAGATGTGAAAGGTCTGAATTTTTTTTTTTTTCCTACTTACAGTCTAACAAATTAGCCTACTACAGTTTCATGGATGCTGGCACTGACGTAGCCAGAGTATCAGCATTTTCATTCTTTCTTTCTTTTCTTTTCTTTTTTTTTTTTTTTTTGGTGGCTGTTTCCTGAGCCTCAATTCCCACTGGGCAGCATGAAGAGAGCCATTTGATACCTTTACATATGGTGTATAGAGGAACCCTGATAGTAGGTAACCTGAATCTTTTATAATGAACAGAGAGTATGTCTGACCTGCTCTATGGTGGGAGACACTATAACTTCGAAGATTATAGCTCCAGAAATTTAAAAAAAATATACACTGGAACAATGTAATTCAGTTTCTCTGCCTTGCTAGATATGCAGAGAAAGATAAGGGACCCATGGAGAATTGTCTCCTAACAAGCCTGTGCTCTTAACACCCATCCAAGGGGTCAGTAAACTATAGCCGAATGGCCTGAGCATGTTTCCCTAGTCCCAGTAAGCTAAGAATGATTTTTACATTTTTAATGGGCTAAAAGAAGAGAGAGAGAGAGAGAGAGAGTCAAGAAGAAGATATAATAGAAACTTTGGTGACCTGCAAAGCCTCAAATGTTTACTCTCTGGTCCTTTAAAGAAAAAGCTTTCCATCTCCTACCTTATGCAATATTGCTTCTGTAGTCCTGGGTAAGTTAATGCCAAGAAGTCGATGAAGTTGACTTATTCTAGCCATTTTCTACAACCTTGGATATTCTAGGATTAGTGTGTTGCAAGTTTAATTCCCTAGGAACCAGATTCTGAGATGGAGTTTAACATGCAGATATTAAGTAAGGCATGCCTTTGGTACTGACACCAGCAGAAGATAGGGGAAGGAAGTTGGAGTGGATAGAGGGATAAGTCATCTGTGATGCAGGCCCAGGAACAGACTCAGCCAGCTCTGAACCTAGATTCTCCCCTCAGAGTATTTTCAAGTTGGGCTCAGATGTCTGGATCTTTACATGCCTACATCAGTTGGTCATTGGATGTGGGCATCCTGGGAGGGGATCAGACCTCTGGCAAAGTGACTTTCTGGAGTGAAGCCAATTCCTGAAGGATCTGACAACTGAAGGGAGTCTGCCACCATTTTCCGGCAGTTAGGACAACTGCTCTTTTATTGAAGCAGAATCAAAGAGGTACATCACGGTGCCTGTAACATAGTACAAACATTTTAGGACCATGACGTTGGCCTCTACTAGATTATAAACTCCTTACTGGTGAGAATGATTTTTCTAATCTCTTTATCCTCTTAAGTACTTAGCAAGGGTCCTACAAGAAGTAAGTGTATAATGAGGATATATTCCAGGAAGGGATGAGTGAGTGTTGTGGCCTGAATGTTTATGTCCTCTCAAATGCTTATGTTGACATCTAGTTTACAATGTGATAGAATTAGGAGGTGGAGCTTTTGGAGGACAAATAGGTAATGAAGGTAGAGTTCTCATGAATGGAATTAGTGTCCTTCTAAAAGAGGTCTCAAGCAAGTGTGGTGGCACATACCTGCAATCCTAGCTTGGGAGATTGAAGCAGGAGGATAACCATTTCAAGATGGGGACTAGAGATGCTATGAATTTCTTGCCTGAGGAAGAGCAGGTAACAGTGTCGGAAAAACCTCCTACAAGAGATGATACACACATTGTGCATCCAGGAGCATGGGAAGTCTGGCATATCTTCCTCTCACAGAAAGATGGAGGGATTGTGAAAGGGCTAAGAGGGAGCTCTCTCTTGTCAGACTTAGAGCTCCCAGTTCTCTAAACTTTCCATAGGGCTGAGCGCAGTGGCACATGCCTATAACCCAGCAGCTCGGGAGGCTGAGACAGGAGGATCTCAAGTTCAAAGCCAGCCTTAGCAACAGTGAGGTGCTAAGCAACTCAGCGAGACCCTGAGTAAAATACAAACTAAGGCTGGGGATGTGGCTCAGTGATTGAGTGCCCCTGAGTTCAATCCCCAGTACCACCCCCACCCACCCCCCCTAAAAAATACCATTCCATGGCATTGGTGAGTCAACCAGGTGTCCAAATGTCACTAACTCACAAAGGCTTTATGGGACACAAAAAACTCACGGCCTCTTAAAAAGCCAGAGCCACAGAACTCTATTCCCCAAGGAATGGGACATAGAAGTATTGATCCCTCTGCACTCACCTCCTCCCAGGACCCTTTCCTGTTCATAGCAGCCCTGCGGAGGGAAGCCTGTTACAGAATGCCACCACACCCTTGCTCTTTCCAAAGGTTGTTCTTAAAATCAGCTCAAACAGAAAAATAATAACTGTGATAGACTTGACCTTTGAAAAAGAAACATTAGATCTTTCTTCTGGTAGCTGAGGAATTCAGTACTAGCAACAAAATTATGTGAGTCACTGACAGAAAATTGACCTGTTGCTATAGCTCTCACCAGTACAAGTGAAAGGAGGGTGAAAGGCAGATTAATTAAAGTGAATTTTAATTATTCATTTTAAATATTAATATTAACTTTAAAATATTAAATGTTTAAATAATAAACATTAACATTAATCATTAATACTAATAGCTTTGCTTCCTCAGGCTGTAGTGTGTGGAATTTCAGGCCACATTTTCCTGCATTAGAATTAGGACCATGGACTTGGCTTTTCTCCTGTGGCCAGCATTAGACCTCAAGGAGGAAGTGGCAGTGTGGTCTCCATAAGGGAGACATCAGGACTCGCTCTCCAAACACCTTGGACTCCAATTTACCAGGCAATATTGTAGATCAATTTCAGAATAGTAAAATGGGATATAATTGGATGACCAAAAGAGAAAGAATCCTTCGACAGTTATCTATCTATTGTCTTCAATGATCCCAGGGAGATATAATTTTCTGAAGTTTTGGTTGGTGATTCTTCTGAGCATCAAAGAAATGAAGAATGATAATGTTAAGAAGCAAATAGTGGGGGCTGGGATTATGGCGCAGTGGTAGCGTGCTCGCCTAGCACGCATAAGGCACTGGGTTCGATCCTCAGCACCACATAAAAATAAAATAAAGATATTCTGTCACCTACAACTAAAAAATAAATATTAAAAAAAAAAAAAGAAGCAAATAGTGCCAGGGCACAGTGGTGCACGTCTGTAATCCCAGTGGCTCGAGAAGCTAAGGTTAGAGGATCACGAGTTCAAAGCCAGCCTCAGCAAAAGCAAGGCGCTAAGCAATTCAGTGAGACTCTGTCTCTAAATAAATTACAAAAGAGTCTGGGATTGTGGCTCAGTGGTAGAGGGCTTGCCCCTCATGCCTGAGGCACAGGGTTCGATCCTCAGCACCACATAAAAATAAATAAAATGAAGATATTGTGTCCATCTACAACTAAAAAATTTTTTTTAAATAAAATAAATTACAAAAAAGGGCTAGGGATGTGGCTCAGTGACTGAGTGCCCCTGAGTTCAATCCCCGTAGGCTCCCTCCCCAAAAGAAGCAAATAGTATTAAATTTTTCCATAACAAGGATAAAAAGAGATAGAGAAACTGTATTTCATAATAAATGACTGATTTGTGCTTTGAGTAGCAGCAAAGTAGGAAATTTGGACCTACTTACATGTTAAAGACAATTAGAAAACATGGACTATTACAAAATAGTTTGTCAAAATCTTCTGGAGCTGGGTGTGCTGATATTTGTAATCCCAGTAACTTGGGAGGCTGAAGCTATAGAAGCACAAGTTCAAGGCCAGCCTAAGCAATGTGGTGAGACTCTGTCTCCAAATAAAAATTGGAAAGAGTTGGAGATGTAGCTTGGTGGTAGCGCCCCTGAGTTCAATCCCCGATACTGAAAAAGAAAAAAATAAGAAGAAAAGAAAAGATTTTCTTGAAGGAATTAGAGTGCTAAGACAGAAAAGAACTAACATGTTAAGACAGGGGAGATTGAAACCCAGAGCAATGGAAACCCAGTGCATTTAGGAGGACTTTTACCAATTCCAGAAGAGAGATTTGAGAGGTTAAGAAGCTAAGTAGGGCTTTGACAGCTTTGCAGGACATGGGGAAATAGAACTTGGAATATAGGGCTTCCCAAAGTATGGAAGCCTGGTAAACTTTCACTTAACTTGGGGTTGGTAACCCTAAATATATAAACCTAGAGTAAAGATGAACCAGAAGTAAACTAACTTTCAAAAGGACTGAACCCTTCTTATCTCTGGATTTGGAATAAGGGGATCCCAGGTAGCTAATATTCCTAGGTATCATCCAGAAGCAAAAGTAAATCCTTTCTGAAGGGATGTGAACGTTGTCCTAACCTACTTTTCATACCAATTTTTGGTACTCAATCAAATTATTTTTTTAGGCAAGGAAACAAACACAAATAAACATCAAGAGAAAAAAAAACAGAGCCACAGAGGATACAGACAATGGAGGTAATAGCACAGACTTTAACCATGTTTGATGTGTTTAAAGGTATAACAAATACCACTGAGATTTTTGGTCAAGAAAGATTAAATAGAATCTGTAAAACTGAAAATTCATCTACTGAAATTAAAAACTCATCGAGTGGGTTTAGTACAGATTAGAAATTACAGAATGGAAAATTAATTAACTGTAAGAAAGGCCATAATAAATACTTGGAATGATAGTTTAAGTGGAAAAGACAAAAGGAAGAATAAGAGACACGAAGATTCTCTAAAGATGACTAACATAATGTGTTCCAAAAGCAGAGGAGAGAGATTGGGTAGAGGCAATATTTGAAGAAACAGTAGGTGCAAATTTTCAAAAGTTGATGAAAGGCATTGAGCCACAGATTCAAGAAGCACTACAAATCCCAAGCAGGATTAATAAAAGAAAAACTAAGCCTAGCACAGCAGAGTAAAACTGTTCAAAATATGTTCAAAACTTTTCCAGAACATCACTGCTCACTTAGAATCCTGTACTCATAAAAATACCCTTTGAAAATGAAGGTGACCAAATTATATTGTTATATTATGTGCATGTATAAATATGTAACAATGAATTCCACTATTATATATAATTATAATGTACCAATAGAAAAGAAAAACTGAAGGTTAAGTAAACACAATTTTTGCAAAAAGTAGATGAATTTGTCACCATCAGACCTGTACTATAGGAAATACTAAAGCATGTTCTTTACATAGAAGAAAACTGACTAAGCCAGGCACGATGGCACATGCCTGTCATCCCAGAAACTCAGGATGCTGAGACAGGAGAACTGCAAATTTGAAGCCAGCCTCAGCAACTTAGTGAGACCCTGTCTCAAAATAAAAGATTAAAAGGGCTGGGGATGTCACTCAGTGGTAAAGCATCCCTGGGTTCAATCCCCAGTCCAAAAAGAAGAAGAAGAAAACTGATTAAAGATAGAAATTGGAAAGGAATTAAGAGTAAGGGAGAGTGTTAAGTATGTAGGAAATGTGAGTACTGAATGTGATAATGCTTTGTACAACTTATATCTATAGAATTAAATGTGTGGCAACAGCATCGTGGAAGGTCAGAATAGAGAGAAGGGGTAAATTAATAAATTAGTTTCCTTAGACATCATTGGAAGAGGATAAAAGTAAAATATAACATTAGGTTTTTACAAATCAAGAATATAAATTGCATCTTAAGAGTAATTACTATAAGAATAGTAAAGGAGTGTATAGCACTTCACACATGTACTCACACCCATTTACACTTTGCATACATAAAAAAAGAGGAAAGATCCACCAAAATGTTAATAGTGATTATATATGGGTAGTGGCATCTGGCCAATTTTTTCTTTGCTTTGCTTACCTATATATTTTTTAAATTTCCATATAACAGGTGGAAAAGGGACCATTACCATCAAAATAGCTCTGTCTTCTAATTTGATGATTGTTTGCATTTTTAGCTCTTCTGAGAGAGATGATCAAAAGTAAAATTTGCTTTTATTTAAAGTATGGGGTTTTAAAAAATCTGTCTTTAACTGTTATTCTGTAATATTTTATTGACTGTAAAATCACCCATTATATAGCTGCTATATAATTTGTTTAACCATTTTCATCTTATTGGATGTCTGGATTATTTCTAATTTTTAGAAGTAATGAACACTCCTAATGATAATTTCTCCATACATGATTTTTATCTGAGGATATATTCCTAGAAGTGGGATTGGAAGTCGAAGGGCCTAGAAAATAATATGTTTTTTAATTCATATTACCAAATGGCCCTCTGTTAAGGCTATATCTGGTTGCAGTTTAACTGACCTGGATAAGAGAATTGGGAATATGCAGTAACTGTTTTAGCAGTGTGCACACAATCTTGTCTGTGACAGTTCAAAGATTGCCCTCCAGGCTGCTGTGGTCACACCTAGAGAACTAGGCCCCACAGTGCAGGGTTAGTGTTCAGGAGGGAAGGGATTCACAGAAAGGGAGCAGTCTGATGGGCATCGCTCTGTGTGGGGAAGCTTCCTGGAGAGGTGAGATTTAAGGGAGGCCTGGAGCCAAGCATGGTGGTGCACACCTGTAATGCCAGCAACTTGGCAGGCTGAGGCAAGAGGATTGCAGGATCAAGGCCAGCCTGGACAACTTAGGGAGACCCCTTCTCAAAATGAAACATAAAAAGAGCTGGAGACTTAGCTCAGTGGTAAAGCGTCCTGGGTTCAATCCCCAGTACCAAAAGGAAAAAAAGGCCTTGAAGGTGGGTGGAGGTGGAAGAAACAGGTGATATGAGAACATGCCCACCCGGCTCAGCACACTGAGGCCTTGAGTGGCTGGATAGGAGAAGGAAAGAAATAGGTGCTGGGAAGCATTGCTGAACCAGACTGACTGGAGATGGAGCAGCCAACTCATGCTGGACTTGATAAAATGGGAACCAGTAGCCAAGGTGGGCTTTGAAGCAAGGCAAAGGCTTGATGATAGGGACATGGCTGTGTCCTCATTTGACCCCCACACTTGATGATTCCTCTGAATTGGGAAGAAACTGGGGTTTTTCTGCTTTTTATAAAATTAGAAATAAACAATCCTACCCATTTGCTAGATAGTGTTGGAAGGATAATAAAAATAAAACTCTCCTTTCTCAGCAGAATGGAATTAGACTCACCTTGTTACAGCCTGTGCTGCTGCCAATTAAAGTGAGAGAAAGAAATTCTGCTGAAACCTCCTCCACCTTCCAGCTGCGCTTATTTAATCCAGGTAGTTTAAATCCCCCAAGGACCTTAAACTAAATCAACCACCAAATATTGAAAAATAAAAACAAACTGTTAATTAGATGCCTTTCCTTTGGTGTAGGAAAGGAGGGGCGCAGAGAGGATGCTAGGTGGGAACTCCTTCAAAGGTGAGAGAGAAAGAAGTTGAGGGCACCTTTCTTTCTCCCCAAGGATTTCAAAGCAAAGATTTGTAAAAACCATGGAAATATTAGGGACAGCACTGGCATCTTGTTAAATCAGGCAGGGGACCTCATTAGAGATGAATGGAAGCAGGCAGTGTCCCTCCTGGGAGAAGCCTAAATGGAAGAGTGCTCAAGGACAGCCTTGTGCAGGACCTGCCCAGGGAGGAGTAGGGTGTCTAGAGCCAGGGCAGACACCAGATGCCAGCTTTCAGGGCAGCCCCCACCTCTTGGGGCAGGTCTAGTCACCTTCAAGTTTCCACCACAGTCTGCCCAGGCACCTTCAAGTTTCCACCACAAGCTGCCTGTCACTAAGGCAGATTACCTGGGGCCACAGTTCTCACCCTGGAGGAAAAGGGAAGAAAGGTGCCATTCAGGCACATCAGTGGGCAGCAGTCCCCTCACCTATCTGAGCAAAGGCACCCAGCACTGTCAGCATATTCTGACCCAATTTTCTCCACCCTGCATTGCTTGGACTCTGGGATTATGTCACTGTGTTAAAAAAACAAAACAAAAACAGGACTTTGGGGGTCAAGAAATGAACACTTTGATTTTTCACTTTTAGGTTTGTGGTTTAAACTGCTAATAGATCTGCATATTCATTGTGCCATAATTTAACCTGTCCCCCATTCGTGAATAATTGTTTTGTTCCTTATCTTTTGAAATCATAATCAAACTGCAGAGATTATCCATATGCATACTTCTTTGGATACAACATACTTATCTGTGAGTTAAAAATCCTACTATTGAAAACACAAACCTGAAACTCCTAGAGGACAACCTAGGAGAAAACCTAGATGACTTTGGGCATGGCACTGACCTTTTAGATTCTATACCAAAGGCATGATCCATGGAAGAAAAAATTTTAATGCACTTGATTAATATTAAAAATTTTTGCTCTCCCAAAGGCAGTGAGGAGACTGAAAGACAAGCCACGAACTGGTAGAAAATATTTACAAAAGGTGTATCTGATAAAGAATCATTATCAAAATGCACAGAGAACTCTTAAAACTCAATAATAATATAGGTATAATTATAATCCACTGATTGACATAATACTACTACTGTTACTACTACTACTATTAATAATAATAGAGGAGACCTTTTTTTAAAATTGTTGTTGTTTTGTTTTTTGGTGCTGGGGATTGAACTTGGGACCTTGGGCATGTTAAGCAAATGCTCTACCACTGAGCTACATCTCCAGCCCTGAGACTGATCAAAATATGTTATGTGAATGTCTGAATATGGCATAATGAATCCCACTATTATGTATAATTATAATGCACTAATAAAAATATATGGAAAACAAAGAGAAAAAAGAAAATAAGCAAAATGATTAAAAAGTGGGTCAAAGAGCTTAACAAATACATCATTAAAGAAGATATACAGATAGCAACTAAGCATATAAAAAGATGCTTAATGTTCTGTGTCCTCAGGGAAATATGAATTCAAACAACAGTGAGATACTTCTATACACCCATTAGGACTGCCAAATTCCAGAACACTGACAACACCAGTTACTAGCAAGAAAAGGTGGTGGAATATGATGGTCATCATAGCCCTAACTTTATGTATGACTGCTTATATGTTGTGATTCTATACAACTTACAACTAGAGAATTGATATGTTATCCTCTATCTATGTACAATGAATCAAATTGCACTCGTTATCATGTAAGCCTAAATAGAACAAATAAATAAATTAAATATGAAAAAAATATTTAAAAAATAAATTAAAAAAAAAATGTGAAACAACAGGAACTCTCATTTATTACCAGTAGAAATGTGAAATGTTACAGCCACGTTGGAAGAGTTAGGCAGTTTCTTAGAATGTGAAACATACCCTAACCATACAATCTAGTAATTTTGCTCCATGGTGTAGACCCAAAGGAATTCAAAACTCATAACCACACAAACTCCTGTACACAGATGTTTATGGCAGCTTCACTTGTAACTGTCAAAACTTGGAAGCAGGGCTGGGGTTGTAGCTCAGTGGTAGTGTGCTTGCCTTGCACGCGTGAGACACTGGGTTCGATCCTCAGCACCACATACAAAATACATAAATAAATTAAATTAAAAAAAAAAACTTGGAAGCAATCAAGGTTTTCTTCAGTAGGTGAAATGTTAAACAATAATACATCCAGGCAAAGGAATACTATTCAGCACTAAAATGAAATAAACTATCAAGTCAAGAAAAATCACGGAGGAAACAGATGCATATTACTGAGTGAAAGAAGCCAATCTGAAAAGGCTAACTACTATATGATTCCAACCATGACATTCTGGAAAATATGAAATGAGGGAGGCAGTAAAAAGATCAGTGATTGTCAAAGATTGTATGTGTGTCTGTGTGTTGTGGGGAGGATGAGAAAGCAGAACACAGATGATTTTTAGGGCAGCAAAATGATTCTGTATGATATTCTAATGGTGGATACATGTCATTATACATTGATATAAAGAAATAAAATGTACAACACAAAAAGTGACCCCTAATTTAAGGGATGTACTTGGGGTGATAATGATGTGTCCGTATAGATTCATCAGTTGTAGCAAATGGACCTCTCTGGTGGGGGATGTTAGTAACGGAGAGCTATACATGTGGGGGCCAAAGGTATATGAGACTCTCTATACTTTCTGCTCAGTTTTTCTGTGAGTCTAAAACAGATCTAAATTGGGTGCGCTGGCGCAAGCCTGTAATCCCTGCACTTTGGGAGGCTGAGGCAGGAGAATTGCGAGTTCAAAGCCAGCCTCATGAATGGCAAGATGCTAAGCAACTCAGTGAGACCCTGTCTCTACATAAAACACAAAATAGGGCTGAGGATGTGGCTCAGTGGTCGAGTGCCCCTGAGTTTAATCTCCAGCACAAAAAAAACAAAAAACAAAAACAAAAAACCCACAGATCTAGAAAATAAAGTCTATTTTAAAAAGTCTTGGTATTGAAATTGCCAGGCCAAAGGACATATGTGTTTTAAATTTTGACTGGTAGAATTTTTGTCCATCTGAGGAGTATCATGGGTAAAGGTTAAAAAGTATGACCAAGAGGCACGTTATTGTGATAGCATTAAAAATGTTTTAAGCAACTTCATACTGTAAGGAAGAAGTCTAGAACTTTCTACACATAAACTACCCTCTGAAAGCATCTGTGGAACAAAACCAGTGATAACATTGATGGACCCTTACTGCACATCACGTGATCTCCTGTTAGCCTTAGACACCCTGTGAGGTAGGATCATCATCCCTAATCTCTGAATGAGGGGACCAAGAGCTCAGAGAAGTTAAATAGCTCACCTGCGGCCACATAACTCATTTGTGGCAGAGTCAGGACTGAACAGACTGTGTGATGCCAGAGCTTTAGTCTTACACCTATACTGCCCTGCCTTACAGAGTTTTAAACGAGACACAAAGAAACACGAATTTCTGGATGTATTCACAATGAGATTTTTTCAGAATGCTACTGTGGCTTTAACATGCAGAAAGAAATAAGACTTGATAATGCAAAATAGGAACCAGGCATACCTCAGCTTTGCTCATTGTGGGTGGCAGAATCTTGAATGTAAATCACTAGGTTGGGTCTATCTGGTCCAGGAATCTGAAAATCCTGGGTTCCTTCTTTCCTGTAGGACTTGTGCTCCAGACTCACCCCCATCCCTCTCTACCCTGCTCTGCCTCTGATGGCTGGGCCCTAAGGGCTATGTCACCCAACTTCCTTCTTCTGGGCTCTGGTCTGATTTGGCCAATGGGAAGCACTTGCAGGAGACTGAATGTCAGGAGCTGAGAAAGGTCAAGGCATTTATTCTACTGTTTCCTTCCCTCTGGTCTGCGATGGACCTCTGCTTCTTGCTTCAGGCCACTACGTCTCAGATATTGCTTATGCAACTTGCTCTGAGAACAATTTTTCCAAACGGAAGCTCTGATTGCTTTGGAAGCCTCTTTCCTCTACTATGCTTCACAAAATTTTAGCTCTGCCCATAGACAACCCCTCTGTCTCTCTAAGTGGGGCTGATGTGTCTGCATTTTCTTATTTTTCTACACACTCTGGCAAGAGAAGGGCTGGTTTTGGCATATGTCTTCATGGAGTCACTTCCTTCTTGTGGTGGGTACTCTCTCTTCGCCTGTACTTTGTGAAGACCACAGTAATCCTGTGCAAGACTGGCACCCAGCTCCCTGTGAAAGTTTCTCTCTGATCTCTTCATGGCAGATTATATTTCCAAGGTGGATACAATTATATCTCCTGCTTCACCTGCTTGCTTACATTGTGATCTTGACACTCCCAGGAGAGGTGGGCCTTTTATCACATCTACCTACCCCTCTGGGTCTGAGTAAGCTCATAATTGCTTCTATCAGTAAAGTACAGCAGTGATGTGACTTCTGCTATTAGGTCAGGAAAGGCTCAGGCTCCCTCTTGGGACTCTTTCTCAGAACCAAGCTGCCAGCCTGTATGGGGTTCTTCAGTCCCTGGTCCCAGTTCAGTCCCTGGTCCCTTCTACTTATCCCAACTGAGGCACCAAGTAAAGAACTCATCTGGGAAGTGGATCCTCCAGTTCCAACTATTCCAGCCCCTTGCTGTCGAGGCCTTCCCATCTAAGGCCCCAGATATGGAAGAACTGAAAAGAACCATCCTGTGTGCTTTTTCCAATATTTGATCCCCATGATTGTTGTTTCACACCAGTGAGTTTGCAGTGTCTTGTTTTGCAGTAGCTGGAGCATGAGGACACTTCACATCCAACACTGTGCCATTCCACGGTGATGGTACTGCCTGGTTCATTACAAACACACAGCCCCAAGACTCAAACTTACACCACATCCTCTTCTCCACCTTTATTTTGGAAGGAGGAAGATAATAATTGTTTAGATTTTCCAATCATCCAGTTATTTGAGAACAAACATGGGCATTTCATATTGAAAGGTTATTATCAACATTAAATACACTGCTGAAATGCCAGTGCTACTTTTGCAAGGGGTTTGGAAAGTTTGCTGTGCATTGCTACAGTTGCTTCTAATCATTCAACCATCTATCTCTGCTCCGATGAAAGTGAAACACCATATGCCTTCCATCCCTGCTTCTGCCTGGAATACATGCTAACATTAGCTTGCACCACACAGAATTGCCCATTTGAAGGCATTAAGTGGTGAAATATCAGTAATTTCATGTGGCTCTATCTAAATATTAACCTCCAACTCCTCATAGACATGCACCATTGAATTGTATCCTTAGTTCTGAAATGGTTCTTGCTTCCTACTTCTCATTTCTGTCACTACTCCATCCAGTTGGATTTTTCTGTACCACAGCATCGTGTCCTTTCCTCCACAGCACTTATCATAAGCTGTAATTATACATGTGTTTATTATTTAATGTCTAATACCCTAAGTAGACTTATATAAACTCCATGAGACCAGCAGATCACTGTATCTCAGACCCCGGCAGGGGGCCTGGCACATCATAGGCACTTAATAAATGTCAGCTGAATTAATGAATATACAACATGACTCTTTTCATATGCAAGCAATGTTTTCGTTCTGTTGCCAGAATGTCCTGAACACACTATGGCCCTTGTCATTGTGTTTGGATTACAATGTAAGTTTTTAGAGCAGTGAATAATTCCTAATCCTGATTGCCCATTAGAAACACCTGGGAAGGGCTAGGGGTGTGGCTCAGTGGTAGAGTGCTTGCCTAGATGCACAAGGCCCTAAGTTTGATCGCTAGCACTGCCAGTAAAAAGAAGATGGAGAAGGAGGAGGGGGAGGGGGAAGGGGAAGGAGAAGAAGGGAAAAGGAAAGAAGGAAGGAAGGAAGGAAGACAGGAAGGAAGGGAGGGAGGGAGGGAGACCTGGGAAGATTGTAGAACTTACTAAAGGATCTGCCCTCAAATCAGTCAAATCCAGCTCTCCAAGAAGTGGAGCCCACGTGTGGTAGAGAAACACTATCCTACAGAGGTCTCTACATCCAGGGCTATCTGACACTATTATGTTTTCCTGTTGATGCCTAGTGGTAGACTTTCAAACCCTGTCATTTTGTTCAGGGTCCCAATTGCCTTCTTTGGGCATATTAGATATTGCCACCAACCTCCAACCAGTAAGTTTTGGAGGCCAACCAAACTTAATTTTGCAGGTAATTTTTCCACCAGCTTGACTAACAGTTAAGCTTTTAGCCTTTCTATAGAACATTACCTCCAAATCCAACCCAACTAAACACAAATGTAATTAAAATAATGTGTGCTTCAAGGCAGGTTCTCCAACCTTCCTTCCAACAGCATTGCCGTGCTTAGACCCTTCCTGTGGAGTAACCCTCGATCCTTCCTATCTTTCCAGCTCTTGGGCTACTCTCCAGGTCACAGTTTAATGGACATACACTCGACCTTCCATTTAAGATTCTTTCAGTCCATCCCTCCATGTATCCATTCCTCTATCCATTTGAATACTGATCACATATCTTATAGCCGTTTTTATGTGCTGGCAACCATGCCTGACCTATTAGAGGACACACCAAACTGAATAAGGCTCAGTCCCATCCCAATTATCTCACAAAACCAAAAGTTGAAAAAGGCAACTTATAGAAAGTTTAGAACATAGTGAGAGTGTTGGGTGCAGGGGCACATGCCTATAATCCCAGCTGTATGGGAGGCTGAGACAGGAAGACAGCAAGTTCAAGACCAGCCCGAGCAACTTAGTGAGACCCTCAACAACTTAGCAAGACCGTGTCTCAAAAATAAAAATAAATAAATATCCAAAAAGGACTGGAGATGTAGCTCAGTGGAAAAGCATCCCTGGGTTTAATTTCTAGTACCCCCCCCCCCATAGGATAATGATTAATAATCAACAGGAGAAATAAAGGAAGTTAGACTTTGTGTAGGTGGCATTATCAGGACCTTGGGAAGTGGGAGTCCACTGGGTTGAAGGCAGAGGGGCAGGTGACAGATACATGGGTAAAAGCAGAGCCTGAAAAATCAGAGGAAACCCAATAGTCGTGGATCAAACCAAAATAAACCAGGTAGCATGTGTTTGTTGTTGTTGTTTTGTTTGCTTTTATAGTGCAGGGGTCTGAACACAGGGCCTTATGCATGTCAGCAAGTGCTCTATCACCCAGCTTGGTGGAAATTTTTTAAAATTTTTTTTAGTTGTAGATGAACACAATACCTTTATTTATTTTATGTGGTGCTGAGGATTGAACCCAATGCCTCACACATGTAAGGCAAGTGCTCAACCACTGAGCCACAACCCTAGCCCTGGTGGTAATTTTTAAGGCTTCATTGTGAGTGGCTCACCACAGAGGGCCCTCTCCTTGTTTCCTAAACACAGGACGAGTTGCACATTTGTTACCCACATTTATGCACAACTAATTTCATTTTCATAAACTTTATTGATTCCACCATATTCTTTATAGCCACTGATTTTATATACCCTTCTCATCAAACCGCAGGTTTATTATTTCACTTTGTACATATTGTAGTAATTGAATTGCTTACTTAATGGCACAATAAGGTTTTGTACACTTTGCCATTGACACTGCTGACTTAGCATAGTTTGTCTCACTTTACTGCATTGTTCCTATTAATTCTTCCACAGCCAACTAAGCTGTTTCTCTCGAGAATTGCCTGGGAGGCAGAAATCCTTATTATTGTCCCACTTGGCTATTACTGAAGAGGAGCAGAATTTTGAATTGGTCTCACTTTCCAGTAAATACAAGTCAGGGATCATTTTAGTTCTGTATCACTACCCATTGAACCACCCCAAAACACGATGGCTTCTCAACAGCTGTTTTTCTCATGTCACAATTCCGTGGGCTGGCTAGGCTCGACTGGATGGTTCTTCTGCTCCATGTGATGTTGGTTGAGGCTGTAGTCATTGCAGGCCCCACTGGGCCACAGTTTGTAAACCGCCCTCAGCAACATGGCTGGCAGTTGGTGCTGGCTTTGTTGGGAAGCTTCGTGGGGGCCCTTGACCAGAGTACCTTAGTTCTCCCCCATGTGAACTGCCTAGGCAGGATCTGGATTCCAAGACCCAGCATTACCAAACCATCAAATTACAAACTGCACATTTCTCAAGGCTCAGCTTCAGAAATTACAGTGTCACTTATGCTGCATTTTATTAGATGAAACAAGTCACAGGGCCAGTCCAGGTTCAAGGTGAAATGTAGAGTGTTGAAACAAAACTTGATTGTGATGGTGGCTCAGAAGAAAACTTTAAAAGTTGCACTAACATTCAAGATTCCCCTGATGACTCTTTTCTTTCTATTTTTGGAATTTTAATAAAAATCGGTTGACCATTAGAGCTCATGTATCGTGAAGCACAGGGACAAAATTACAGATGAGAAATTATTGGGACCATGAGATACCACTTTACACAGTTAGGATAGCTACAATAAAAAAGACACAATAATAAGTGTTGATGAGGATAAGGAAAATGCAAAATTCCCATATGCTGTAGGGGAAATGTAAAATAGTTCAGCCACTTTGGAAAATAATTTGGCAGATCCTTTAAATGTTAACTATAGATTTATCATGTGATCCAGCAATTCATTATATATATATATATATAATTCATTATATATATAAAATTCATATATATATATATAAATTGAAAACCTGTCTGGGATTAAGGATGTAGCTTAGTGGTACAGTACTTGCCAAGCATGCACAAGGCACTGGGTTCAATCCTCCAGGTGCCCCTTCCCCCCACCCAAGGAAAAGAATGAAAAAGAAAACTTATGTCTGTACAAAACTTATGCACAAATATTCACAGCAGCATTATTGATAATAGCCAAAAAATGGGAACAACCCAAATGTCCATTGACTGATAAATGAATAAACAAAATGCAGAATATACATACATTGAAATGTTATTCTGCCATAAAATAGCAGTGAGATACTGGTATATTGCAACATGATCAACCTGGTAAAGTTATGCCCTATGAAAGAAGCCAGTCACAGAAGACCACATATTGTATGATTTGGTTTATATGAAATGTTCAGAAAAAGTAAATCTGTAGAGACAGAAAATAGAACTGGGTTTGTGTGTGTGTGTGTGTGTGTGTGTGTGTGTGTGTAGAGGGGTTTTGGAGAGAGAAATGGGAGTGCCTGCTAAGGGATATGGAGTGTTAGGAACAGTGATGAAAATGTTCTAAAATTATTTGTGGTGATGAT